>JAVTVY010053307.1:0-271122 GCA_036873755.1 Hanleya hanleyi
GTGGTGTCTGTACATATAGGAATGAACACGTGTCCCTCATCATTGTATAATACATGACAAATATTGTAAACACAGGAGAGGTATGGTATAATACAGCACAGATATGGCATAATACAGGACAGATATGCGTGTGCCAAACCGTGAACACCTGGTCTGGCGCCTACGACACCTGGTCTGGCGACTACGTGTCTGTGTGGGTGAGTTCACGTGCCATACACCTGGCTCCACTGCTCCGCTTAGGAAAACTTCTTCGCTGATGTCTGGGTTTGGCACCGTGCCAGCTGGCATCGTGCCAAAACATGAACACCTACGTGTCTGTGTGTTGTGAGGATAATAAAACGTGTATTATGCAATGTGCCCGTTGTTGTTGATGTCTCTTGTTTGTGTTTATACTGAATGGGTCTGAGCATATTGATGAGAGGAAGAAGTTTTCGGAGAGAGCATAATTCGACATTGTGCACGGATGGACACAAACACACATGTGCGCAATGCAGCTCAGTCGTACATCAGTACATCTCGGTCCTCGATTTGGAGGTACTTGAACTGAGCGTGCTAAAAATAGATCACCAGCTAGCGTGATATAAAAGGGAAGCGGCCTGGCCATTTCATCAGACACTGTCAACCACCAAGATGTTCACTTGTACTACATGCTCGAAATCATTCGCCCGTCTGCAGGACTTGCGTTGCCATGAGGCTACCAAGCATGACGGGACCACCCGGTATAGCTGTATGAGGTGTGGGAAACTAATCGCCTGGACAGTCTACGGTGTCATGAACGGACAGTGCATGGGGCACCCAAGCATCTATGCGAGGAACATGGTCGGCTTTTCAAACTGACCAGTCAGTTGCTGCGACACCAACGCACACGACACCCTGCGCCTCAGCCACGTTTGTCGGTAGAGGAGCCCGTAGGCACCAGTATCAAGACAGCGGGAACTCCCACCCATCGCACGAGGGCCGATGATGATGTCGCCCTAATTCAACAGTTAAATTACAACGACAAGACCATGGGCCAGATTTTGTACGACCTGGAGGGCAAAGCAGGCGAACCCATAAATGTTCCTAGTGATCTGTTACATCCAGAGAGTGACATCTATCGGCGCCATTGGCCCATGATCCAGCACTGTTTCCACCGTCATCGCCCTATTCAAGATATCTACAATTTCTGACTGACCGGCCTCCCTGTCTACGCAGCTATGTGGAAGCCATCTTCAACGATCAATCTATGGCCTTCAAGCTGAATCTGGCGTTTGGTTATGTGCTGCAGCATAAGGAGACAGTCCAAGTCCGATACTTTTACCCGAGCAGTAACATCCGGGTATTTGACCAACTGTTTACCATCATTAACCAGGTGTCGCTAGAGATGATGCTGGAGAAACTGGACCCCGTGGATCCCTTGGAATGGGCCCAACAACAACGCCCCAACACCAAGTGGATAGTGTGACCAATGTTACATTTTTCGTTACCAAGCTGACCAACCACCCATCGGTTGAACGCGTCACCCGTGCACTGATGAATACCATAACATGCCGTACATACTCTATATTTCCACATACTGATCGTTGATTTGAGCTCAGTAAACACTTCTACCTAATGGTGCGTTAAATAATAAAACATGGTGTTTGCTGTGAACATACTAAACATACCCAGTGCGGCTCCCCCAGCCTGGGTATGATGTAACATTGGGGATAATAAACTGTATGATCATTGCTGAACTTGTTGTTATTCACGACCACCCCTATCCGATTGTATAATACAGAACATATATTGTATAATACAGGACATATATGGTACAATACAGGACAGATATGGTATAATACAGCACAGATTTGGTATAATGCAGGACAGATCTGGTATGATACAGCAAAGATATGGTATAGTGCATGACAGATATGGTATAACAGAAGACAAATATTGTATAATACAGGACAGATATGGTATAATACAGGACATATATGGTACAATACAGGACTGATACTGTATAATACAGCACAGATTTGGTATAATACAGAACATATTGTATAATACTGGACATATTGTATAATACAGGACAGATATTTTGTAATACATCACAGATATGTTATAACACAGGACAGATGTTGTATAATACAGCACAGATATGATATAATAGAGGGCAAATGTTGTATAATACAGAACATATATTGTATAATACAGGACATATGGTACAATACAGGATAGATATGGTATAATACAGCGCAGATTTGGTATAATACAGGACGGATAATCTATAATATAGCACAGATTTGGTGTAATACAGCATAGATTTGGAGGGAGGGAGGGAATTTGGCTTAATGTCACACTCAAGTTTGTTTCACTCATATGGTGACAGTCAGTTAGGTTGGTGGAGGAAGCCAGAGTACCCGGAGAGAACCACTGCCCTTCGGCAAGTAAACTTTCACACATGGACCAGCTGGGCCCAAACCCATGCCGGTTCAGCGGTGTGAGGCTAGCGGTCACCAGCGAAGCGCCTTAGACCACTCGGCCACCCTGCATAGATTTGGTATAATACAGGACAGATACTGTATAATACAGGACAGATTTGTTATAATGCAGGACAAATATTGCATAACACAGGACAGATATGATATAATTCAGGACAGATATGGTATAATACAGCACAGATTTGTTATAATGCAGGACACATATGGTATAATACAGCAAATATATGGTATAATGCATGGTCCATCTCTACACCGAATACCTTTCTTCACTGCCCCAACATGCCCACTTTGGCTGCTACTCCTACTGATGAGGTCATCAATGACATCACAGATGATGTGAACATAACTCAAATCGGGGTCTGCACCACGAGAACTACAAGATGACACTCCACACGATGCATTCGACCAAGGATGGTCCATCTCTACCACAAACACACCCCCACGCACCCCCAAAATGAACACTTTACTTACTACATCCAACTGGGCATGCAGATTGACGTGACTTGCAATAAAAAAACACGCCATTCTGAATCTACCCCACGAGAACTTCACACTGGCACCCAGCACGGTCCATTTGGATCAATATTGGTCCATGTCTGCCCCAAAATGTCTATTTCCATACCCTTTCCCCACAATCCCTATCTGCGCATGCGCAGAATGATGTCAGTTCTACGTCACATACATCCCGTTGGATGCTCCTTCACGAATGCTTTACAATACCTCACTCAGCCCAATCGGACCATTAGTGGCCCATATCGGCCCCAAAATGTCTATTTCCATACCCTTTTCTCACAACTCCCCGCCTGCACATGCCCAGAATGAGGATATTCCTACCCCACATCCACCCAGTCGGATGCTCCCTCACGTATGCTTCACAACGATACCTCACTCGACTCAATCAGACCACTAGTGGCACATTTCAATCCCAAAACGTTCCTTCCAATGCCCTTTTCCCACACTTCCCTGTCTGCACATGCGAAGAATGTTGAAAACGGACGGCACTAGTCCAGGCAGATGCGCCTTCACGAATACTTCACAATGATACCTCATACGACTCAATCGGACCAATAGTGGCCGACGTCAACCCCAAAACGTCCATTCCAAAGCCCTGTGTCTACTGCGCATGCGCAGAATGACGTCAGTTTTACGTCACACCCATCCCGTCGGATGCTCCTTCACGAATGCTTCATATTGATACCTCATACCACTCAATCAGACCATTAGTGGCCCATCCCCATCTCAAAACGTCTATTTCCATACTCTTTGTTCACTGCACATGCGTAGAATAATGTCGGTTGCACGTCACACCCATCCCGTCGTATGCTCCTTCACGTATGCTTCACATTGATACCTCACTCGACTCCATCGGATCACTAGCGGTCCACCTAGACCCCAAAAAGTCTTTTTCCATACCCTTTGCCTACTGCTCATGCGCAAAATGACGTCAGTTCCACTTAGCACCCAGCCCGTCGGATGCTCCCTCACGTATGCTTCACTCTGATACCTCACTCGACTCCATCGGTCCACTAGGGGCTCACCTAGAACTCAAAACGTCCACCCAGCGCAATTTACCCACTACGCATGCGCACAGTGACTTTAAAAAAAAAATAAACCAATCGCTTTGGGAACCTGCCCATCATGTTCTAGGTGGTGAGACGTGAGAAACAAGACCAAACAACCCATACTGCAATGAGCATGTGTGGGTTTCCCATTAGGTTCAACATTGGCCAGTGCGCCAGTATGGGCCATATAGTGATAATGGTAGACATTATATGCTATTTTCAACCTTGGTTTGTAGCCTATGACTCGTGGTCTAATGGATTACGTGTCTGCCTCTAGATAAAGCGACCCGGGTTCAATTCCCACTAGGACCCTTTACCTTCTGCCACTGTATCAAGAAACTGAGGGTTCCCCACAGGTCATTTAACATGGGCAAATAGATGGCGATATTGTCGGGGACCCTGTGGAATACCATGGATGCTTCAGAAGGGTAGATAAAGGCTATCTATTGTCCCGGAGAGGGCCGGAGATTGCCGGAGATGATCGGACATTATATTCCCGGACATTGCCGAAGATGACCGAACATTATATTTCCGGAGATTGCCGGACATCCCCCCCCCCCCCTACCCCTCCCTCCATATTTGAAATGTCGGGACTACTTTGCGAAGGTTTGTTCCCGGAACCTGAAGCGACCGCAGCACCACCGAGGAATACATGGCCCATGCACTTGACCTCCACGTGACCTCCGCAAACCCACCCTGTCGGAACTCCCCAATATCAAAATTATTGAGACGGCGCACACCTATGCCGGTACTATAATGCACTTGACCTCTACGCCAGATTCTTATGCCAGGTCAATACTACTTTAAATCACGGGACTATACTACTCAAACAACATTCGTAATATTAACCAATTCACACCATATCGGTGTAGAACTACGCTATACCAAAATTCGTTCTTTCCAGCGGCTGTGCGTGATTGGAATACTCTGCCCGGACCCTGTAAGAGATTCAGTCACACTCATCGAGTTCAAACGTAATGTTATGCACATCTATCCCAGATCCACCCCTCCTCCATGGTATTGTCGGATCAAGAGAAAATAATATAATCCGGTGTCGAATAACAAATGGTTGCAGTAATCTGAAGCAAGATCTGTTCAATATCGTTTAGCAGACCCAAAATGTATTTGTGGGCGGTCAAATGAAACTGTCGAGCATTATTTCTTACATTGCCCTCTTTTTTTTATTCAACCACATTCTTTCCTTGCAAAACTCTCTTTAATTATATTGAACGAGTCTAATTTTTCCATCTTGTATGATATTCCCACTCTACTGTTTGCTTTTTATGACAAAACAATTTCCAAAGATAGTGCCATGGCACTGTACATGTAGCTCATCTGGCTGTAACTGGCGAAAGTAGCTGTAAGAAATTTTTACTAAGGAACTGCAATAGATGAGGTTCTAACTTGTGTTGTTCCCCCTGAACACTAAATGATCCATGCAGTAATTTTCCTGAGATTTCATGATAACAAAGTTTCGTGGGAAATTCAAGTTGCGGCCATATTGAATTTTCGAAATGGACCAAAAAAGGTATCTTGCACAACTGGACCACAAGGGGAACCTGTGTACCCAATTTGACAAAGATCCATGTAGTAATTTCCTGAGAATTCACGATAACAAAATTTCATGGGGAAATTCAAGATGGCCACCTGGTGGCCATATTGAATTCTCGAATCGGACCAGAAATAGGTATCTTGCACAACTAGACCCCAAGGGGAACCTGTGTACCAAATTTGAGAAAGATCCATGCAGTAGTTCCTGAGAAATCACGATAACAATGTTTCATGGGGAAATCCAAGATGGCCGCCTGGTGGCCATATTGGATTTTTTTAATCAGACAACAAAAGGTATCTTGCACAACTAGACCCCAAGGGGAACCTGTGTATCAAATTTGAGAAAGACCCATGCAGTAGTTCCGGAGAAATCCGGAATATTCCTGGATATGCAAATAATATATATATATATATATAAAACACAAAATCACACTATAAGGAATAACTTCAGAACTATATTTTGTAGCGTAAGGAGTATACCTGGTCAAGCTTTACAGCCTAAAATAATGTAACTGACAGACTCTACGGGGTCATCTGCTGACCCCAATGGGTCAACATGGATACATAAAAACACTCCACATCAATAGTTCATAGGCCTGGCATATAACAACAGCATCAGCATTAAAGTCCTCAATGATTTATTCAGAAATCAGAAAGAGCATGTACAGTTTCTGGTCACACACCAGACCTGCTACTGAGAGAAACAGAGCACATAAGTCCAGACTAGTCCATCATTCCCACTTCTTGCCCACATTTAAATGTGCTAGGTGGTCTTCAATCTTCCAGTGGGGAAGCATTTTAGATCTGTTCAGTTCAATCATCTCTAAAAAGGCCAGACCTTTCTCGCCCATATCCCTCCTATGACCCAATTCTTCCTCCTGCAGGCAACAGAAAAGTATCATTGTTTATTACAGTTCAATCAGTGAGGTTCCTTGAACTTATAGTCCACTACTCTCAGTACAAATGTATCATTCTGATCCAGTGGCTGAAGGGCGAAATTGAGAAATAGCATCTAAATTCCCTTAATTTGCTGAGGGAGCTCAATGGATAGTCAGACCGGTGATCTTTCTGAATGTTAGTACATCTTAACCTAACAAAGGCCCAAAATGTTCATATGAAAGATACGGTACTGGTACCTTGTGAAACATCATATATGTGGATTTTAAAATACGTTCTGCAGAATCTGAGCAATTTTTGTTGTTCATTCTTCAGGACAGAAAGTCCCGGAATTTAGCTACATTTACTCTTGGAAAGTCATGGGAAATGACAAATTTCCCATGATGTAAAACAAATGGAACTACAATAAAATGGCCAGATACCAATGGCCAGATAACAATAACAAGAACTATCTCATCAAAACCTGTCTATATGGGTTATGTGACGACCCGTTAGTCTACATGGGGATTGTTTACAGAGTTAAAATGTTTTGTTTTTTTTGTAAATGAGAAGAATTATCAAACGGAGTAAGATAAAATCTCTGCAACTTTTAAACTTCATATATTAAGAAATGGAGAATGACAAAATTTACGTCCTACATGTATGTTATCAAATTTAGGACAAAAACATTTGGGACATACAAATATTAATATTTTGAGGCATAAGATCTTAATACTGCACTTCCTTTGATCAAATTAGAGAACTCGCACCAGTGACAATACAACAGGTCAGGGAAATGGACTAACTGGGCTATATATCCCACTTGGGATATTAAATCCAAGTTTGGATATTGAAATATATCCTAATTGGGATATTTTGACCTATTTTCATACTAAATGGCAATGGAGAATTTCAGCATCTAAACTACAACAAGAGCCCAAGGGGCTTCATTATATGCCCGTACATCTGAAATTACACTGGTCCAAATTTCAGGATTGTTGAGTTGCCTTGGTCCCAATTGGTAGCTAGCAATCCAGAGAAAGGTCTAAGATTTTGCGCTAATGAGAATGTAACATTTATGACACCTAAACTAAAAGGGGCTTAACTCCTGGTAACCAGGTGACCTTGAAACAAGAGCCGAGAGCTCATATAACTGACAACAAGAGCCCAAGGGGCTTCAATATACGCCCGTATATCTTGAGTTTGGCACCGTGCCAGCTGGCATCGTGCCAAAACATGAACACCTACGTGTCTGTGTGTTGTGAGGATAATAAAACGTGTATTATGCAATGTGCCCGTTGTTGTCTCTTGTTTGTGTTTATACTGAATGGGTCTGAGCATATTGATGAGAGGAAGAAGTTTTCGGAGAGAGCATAATTCGACATTGTGCACGGATGGACACAAACACACATGTGCGCAATGCAGCTCAGTCGTACATCAGTACATCTCGGTCCTCGATTTGGAGGTACTTGAACTGAGCGTGCTAAAAATAGATCACCAGCTAGCGTGATATAAAAGGGAAGCGGCCTGGCCATTTCATCAGACACTGTCAACCACCAAGATGTTCACTTGTACTACATGCTCGAAATCATTCGCCCGTCTGCAGGACTTGCGTTGCCATGAGGCTACCAAGCATGACGGGACCACCCGGTATAGCTGTATGAGGTGTGGGAAACTAATCGCCTGGACAGTCTACGGTGTCATGAACGGACAGTGCATGGGGCACCCAAGCATCTATGCGAGGAACATGGTCGGCTTTTCAAACTGACCAGTCAGTTGCTGCGACACCAACGCACACGACACCCCCTGCGCCTCAGCCACGTTCGTCGGTAGAGGAGCCCGTAGGCACCAGTATCAAGACAGCGGGAACTCCCACCCATCGCACGAGGGCCGATGATGATGTCGCCCTAATTCAACAGTTAAATTACAACGACAAGACCGTGGGCCAGATTTTGTACGACCTGGAGGGCAAAGCAGACGAACCCATAAATGTTCCTAGTGATCTGTTACATCCAGAGAGTGACATCTATCGGCGCCATTGGCCCATGATCCAGTACTGTTTCCACCGTCATCGCCCTATTCAAGATATCTACAATTTCTGACTGACCGGCCTCCCTGTCTACGCAGCTATGTGGAAGCCATCTTCAACGATCAATCTATGGCCTTCAAGCTGAATCTGGCGTTTGGTTATGTGCTGCAGCATAAGGAGACAGTCCAAGTCCGATACTTTTACCCGAGCAGTAACATCCGGGTATTTGACCAACTGTTTACCATCATTAACCAGGTGTCGCTAGAGATGATGCTGGAGAAACTGGACCCCGTGGATCCCTTGGAATGGGCCCAACAACAACGCCCCAACACCAAGTGGATAGTGTGACCAATGTTACATTTTTCGTTACCAAGCTGACCAACCACCCATCGGTTGAACGCGTCACCCGTGCACTGATGAATACCATAACATGCCGTACATACTCTATATTTCCACATACTGATCGTTGATTTGAGCTCAGTAAACACTTCTACCTAATGGTGCGTTAAATAATAAAACATGGTGTTTGCTGTGAACATACTAAACATACCCAGTGCGGCTCCCCCAGCCTGGGTATGATGTAACATTGGGGATAATAAACTGTATGATCATTGCTGAACTTGTTGTTATTCACGACCACCCCTATCCGATTGTATAATACAGAACATATATTGTATAATACAGGACATATATGGTACAATACAGGACAGATATGGTATAATACAGCACAGATTTGGTATAATGCAGGACAGATCTGGTATGATACAGCAAAGATATGGTATAGTGCATGACAGATATGGTATAATAGAAGACAAATATTGTATAATACAGGACAGATATGGTATAATACAGGACATATATGGTACAATACAGGACTGATACTGTATAATACAGCACAGATTTGGTATAATACAGAACATATTGTATAATACTGGACATATTGTATAATACAGGACAGATATTTTGTAATACATCACAGATATGTTATAACACAGGACAGATGTTGTATAATACAGCACAGATATGATATAATAGAGGGCAAATGTTGTATAATACAGAACATATATTGTATAATACAGGACATATGGTACAATACAGGATAGATATGGTATAATACAGCGCAGATTTGGTATAATACAGGACGGATAATCTATAATATAGCACAGATTTGGTATAATACAGCATAGATTTGGAGGGAGGGAGGGAATTTGGCTTAATGTCACACTCAAGTTTGTTTCACTCATATGGTGACAGTCAGTTAGGTTGGTGGAGGAAGCCAGAGTACCCGGAGAGAACCACTGCCCTTCGGCAAGTAAACTTTCACACATGGACCAGCTGGGCCCAAACCCATGCCGGTTCAGCGGTGTGAGGCTAGCGGTCACCAGCGAAGCGCCTTAGACCACTCGGCCACCCTGCATAGATTTGGTATAATACAGGACAGATACTGTATAATACAGGACAGATTTGTTATAATGCAGGACAAATATTGCATAACACAGGACAGATATGATATAATTCAGGACAGATATGGTATAATACAGCACAGATTTGTTATAATGCAGGACACATATGGTATAATACAGCAAATATATGGTATAATGCATGGTCCATCTCTACACCGAATACCTTTCTTCACTGCCCCAACATGCCCACTTTGGCTGCTACTCCTACTGATGAGGTCATCAATGACATCACAGATGATGTGAACATAACTCAAATCGGGGTCTGCACCACGAGAACTACAAGATGACACTCCACACGATGCATTCGACCAAGGATGGTCCATCTCTACCACAAACACACCCCCACGCACCCCCAAAATGAACACTTTACTTACTACATCCAACTGGGCATGCAGATTGACGCGACTTGCAATAAAAAAACACGCCATTCTGAATCTACCCCACGAGAACTTCACACTGGCACCCAGCACGGTCCATTTGGATCAATATTGGTCCATGTCTGCCCCAAAATGTCTATTTCCATACCCTTTCCCCACAATCCCTATCTGCGCATGCGCAGAATGATGTCAGTTCTACGTCACATACATCCCGTTGGATGCTCCTTCACGAATGCTTTACAATACCTCACTCAGCCCAATCGGACCATTAGTGGCCCATATCGGCCCCAAAATGTCTATTTCCATACCCTTTTCTCACAACTCCCCGCCTGCACATGCCCAGAATGAGGATATTCCTACCCCACATCCACCCAGTCGGATGCTCCCTCACGTATGCTTCACAACGATACCTCACTCGACTCAATCAGACCACTAGTGGCACATTTCAATCCCAAAACGTTCCTTCCAATGCCCTTTTCCCACACTTCCCTGTCTGCACATGCGAAGAATGTTGAAAACGGACGACACTAGTCCAGGCAGATGCGCCTTCACGAATACTTCACAATGATACCTCATACGACTCAATCGGACCAATAGTGGCCGACGTCAACCCCAAAACGTCCATTCCAAAGCCCTGTGTCTACTGCGCATGCGCAGAATGACGTCAGTTTTACGTCACACCCATCCCGTCGGATGCTCCTTCACGAATGCTTCATATTGATACCTCATACCACTCAATCAGACCATTAGTGGCCCATCCCCATCTCAAAACGTCTATTTCCATACTCTTTGTTCACTGCACATGCGTAGAATAATGTCGGTTGCACGTCACACCCATCCCGTCGTATGCTCCTTCACGTATGCTTCACATTGATACCTCACTCGACTCCATCGGATCACTAGCGGTCCACCTAGACCCCAAAAAGTCTTTTTCCATACCCTTTGCCTACTGCTCATGCGCAAAATGACGTCAGTTCCACTTAGCACCCAGCCCGTCGGATGCTCCCTCACGTATGCTTCACTCTGATACCTCACTCGACTCCATCGGTCCACTAGGGGCTCACCTAGAACTCAAAACGTCCACCCAGCGCAATTTACCCACTACGCATGCGCACAGTGACTTTAAAAAAAAAATAAACCAATCGCTTTGGGAACCTGCCCATCATGTTCTAGGTGGTGAGACGTGAGAAACAAGACCAAACAACCCATACTGCAATGAGCATGTGTGGGTTTCCCATTAGGTTCAACATTGGCCAGTGCGCCAGTATGGGCCATATAGTGATAATGGTAGACATTATATGCTATTTTCAACCTTGGTTTGTAGCCTATGACTCGTGGTCTAATGGATTACGTGTCTGCCTCTAGATAAAGCGACCCGGGTTCAATTCCCACTAGGACCCTTTACCTTCTGCCACTGTATCAAGAAACTGAGGGTTCCCCACAGGTCATTTAACATGGGCAAATAGATGGCGATATTGTCGGGGACCCTGTGGAATACCATGGATGCTTCAGAAGGGTAGATAAAGGCTATCTATTGTCCCGGAGAGGGCCGGAGATTGCCGGAGATGATCGGACATTATATTCCCGGACATTGCCGAAGATGACCGAACATTATATTTCCGGAGATTGCCGGACATCCCCCCCCCCCCCTACCCCTCCCTCCATATTTGAAATGTCGGGACTACTTTGCGAAGGTTTGTTCCCGGAACCTGAAGCGACCGCAGCACCACCGAGGAATACATGGCCCATGCACTTGACCTCCACGTGACCTCCGCAAACCCACCCTGTCGGAACTCCCCAATATCAAAATTATTGAGACGGCGCACACCTATGCCGGTACTATAATGCACTTGACCTCTACGCCAGATTCTTATGCCAGGTCAATACTACTTTAAATCACGGGACTATACTACTCAAACAACATTCGTAATATTAACCAATTCACACCATATCGGTGTAGAACTACGCTATACCAAAATTCGTTCTTTCCAGCGGCTGTGCGTGATTGGAATACTCTGCCCGGACCCTGCAAGAGATTCAGTCACACTCATCGAGTTCAAACGTAATGTTATGCACATCTATCCCAGATCCACCCCTCCTCCATGGTATTGTCGGATCAAGAGAAAATAATATAATCCGGTGTCGAATAACAAATGGTTGCAGTAATCTGAAGCAAGATCTGTTCAATATCGTTTAGCAGACCCAAAATGTATTTGTGGGCGGTCAAATGAAACTGTCGAGCATTATTTCTTACATTGCCCTCTTTTTTTTATTCAACCACATTCTTTCCTTGCAAAACTCTCTTTAATTATATTGAACGAGTCTAATTTTTCCATCTTGTATGATATTCCCACTCTACTGTTTGCTTTTTATGACAAAACAATTTCCAAAGATAGTGCCATGGCACTGTACATGTAGCTCATCTGGCTGTAACTGGCGAAAGTAGCTGTAAGAAATTTTTACTAAGGAACTGCAATAGATGAGGTTCTAACTTGTGTTGTTCCCCCTGAACACTAAATGATCCATGCAGTAATTTTCCTGAGATTTCATGATAACAAAGTTTCGTGGGAAATTCAAGTTGCGGCCATATTGAATTTTCGAAATGGACCAAAAAAGGTATCTTGCACAACTGGACCACAAGGGGAACCTGTGTACCCAATTTGACAAAGATCCATGTAGTAATTTCCTGAGAATTCACGATAACAAAATTTCATGGGGAAATTCAAGATGGCCACCTGGTGGCCATATTGAATTCTCGAATCGGACCAGAAATAGGTATCTTGCACAACTAGACCCCAAGGGGAACCTGTGTACCAAATTTGAGAAAGATCCATGCAGTAGTTCCTGAGAAATCACGATAACAATGTTTCATGGGGAAATCCAAGATGGCCACCTGGTGGCCATATTGGATTTTTTTAATCAGACAACAAAAGGTATCTTGCACAACTAGACCCCAAGGGGAACCTGTGTATCAAATTTGAGAAAGACCCATGCAGTAGTTCCGGAGAAATCTCGATAACAAACTTTCATGGGGAAATCCAAGATGGCCGTCTGGTGGCCATATTGAATATTCAAATTGGACTAAAGTACACATGTTGTGCAACTAGGCCCAAAGGGGAACGTGTTACAAATTTGAGAAAGATCCATGAAGTAGTTACCGAAAAATAATGATGACAAGATTTCACTGGCAAATTCAAGATGGCCACCATGGCAGCCATATTTAAAATCAGATCGACACCGCATGAACAAATTCTGGTGTATTCATTGGGAGGAACATGCATGCCAAGTTTCAGCTTAATCGGCCAAGCGGTTTCAGAGAAGAAGATGTTTACGGACGACGGACGACAGACGACTGACGACGGACGACACACGATGGACGACAGACAATCAGGCCATGACATAGATGTTCAAAAAAGCTTAGGATCATTTATCACAAACACTGAGCGATTCTAGTGTTCATAATCACATCGCGAGCGTTACATGCAGGCGGCTCATATCGAGCGTACACTTGACAAATGGTGCTCCCTCATGTCTTTTCTTTTGCTGACATTCATTTGTGCAGAGTTCAAATCCTCGTATTCATAATATTGACACATATTTTGTCTCTCACTATTTCTTTTTCTCTCACTACTTGCATCTGTTACAGAAGTAAGCAATTCCCTCCTGGAATTGTTTTTGAAAATCTAAACGTGAAATGGCGCATTCTGGCATTTTGACAGCTACTTCCCACTTTCGAGAACTGTATTTTTTAGACTGATGTACAAGAAAAAGTACAATGTTTTTTGATATGGAATTAATCACTTTTGTATGGCCCCTGCTGAGATTTTTATGCTTATATTTAGTAAATAGTGTCCTGTTGCATTTTGACGGAATATACAAGAACCTTTGTAGAGTGAACCAACGGAACTAACTTTCTTCTCTCTAGTAGGTCGGGGATATTCTTAAATCTAGATTTAAAATTGTGCTTTCTAGACAGTACAGCCTATTTTCGACTTGTTTTGGATTAAGTAAAAGGTTGTTCAATCTTATGTTTTTGGTTGCATGGCCTGTCCATTTCTTAAAACTTTAAGATATAACACTTTCGGTTCACCCTTCATGTTTTATTTTTGAGAACTTCATAAGACTTACACAGACGGACAACCTAGAACATTATCGAATTTACAAATGCAAAATGCTGCGTTCTGCTGCATTCTGATAATAGTAGGCCATTTACCGCATCACATTTGTCATTCTCTCTGGAAAACTATCAACACTTTAGTGTTTATTTATTTTTTTCTTCTCAAATTATTGGAGGGCTTCAACCCTCGTAGCCGCCCTCCCCCCTCCCCGTCTCCGCCGTGCCTGTTAGATACTCCGGCGGTAGCTGTATCATATTATTATTAACTCCGGCGGTAGTCAGAACTCACTCCGCCGTATGTTGTATCAGCACTTCCACACAGGCCACATTCATTCGTCTTAAAATCATCGAAATTCTTCTTTTTTAGATATAAATATCATCTTGCCATTAAAAGGCAACCTTGTTTTACATAACGATCGCAGGTATATTCTTGATTAATTAGATAAAATGAATATTTGATGTAGTTTTTCTAAGAAAGGTTTCTAGATTCGGCTTCTAATGGATGTAATTGTCTATTTAGAATTATCCCGTTCTCAGAAACACGTCAGGTAGTTAAATAAACGTACCATCGAACGACTGAGACAATGTGATATTGTTGATAGGGTATGGTTTTGACATATCAACGTAAAAATCAACAAGTTGTCCTACCATTTTTCTTGACCTTCCCTCCGGCGGAAGTTGGAGCAGCCGTTTGGTATGCAGGGTGCGACTATACAAGATTAAGATTTAACACATTTCAGTTGAAGATCCTGGATATGCAAATAATATATATATATATATATATATATATATATATATATAAAACACAAAATCACACTATAAGGAATAACTTCAGAACTATATTTTGTAGCGTAAGGAGTATACCTGGTCAAGCTTTACAGCCTAAAATAATGTAACTGACAGACTCTACGGGGTCATCTGCTGACCCCAATGGGTCAACATGGATACATAAAAACACTCCACATCAATAGTTCATAGGCCTGGCATATAACAACAGCATCAGCATTAAAGTCCTCAATGATTTATTCAGAAATCAGAAAGAGCATGTACAGTTTCTGGTCACACACCAGACCTGCTACTGAGAGAAACAGAGCACATAAGTCCAGACTAGTCCATCATTCCCACTTCTTGCCCACATTTAAATGTGCTAGGTGGTCTTCAATCTTCCAGTGGGGAAGCATTTTAGATCTGTTCAGTTCAATCATCTCTAAAAAGGCCAGACCTTTCTCGCCCATATCCCTCCTATGACCCAATTCTTCCTCCTGCAGGCAACAGAAAAGTATCATTGTTTATTACAGTCCAATCAGTGAGGTTCCTTGAACTTATAGTCCACTACTCTCAGTACAAATGTATCATTCTGATCCAGTGGCTGAAGGGCGAAATTGAGAAATAGCATCTAAATTCCCTTAATTTGCTGAGGGAGCTCAATGGATAGTCAGACCGGTGATCTTTCTGAATGTTAGTACATCTTAACCTAACAAAGGCCCAAAATGTTCATATGAAAGATACGGTACTGGTACCTTGTGAAACATCATATATGTGGATTTTAAAATACGTTCTGCAGAATCTGAGCAATTTTTGTTGTTCATTCTTCAGGACAGAAAGTCCCGGAATTTAGCTACATTTACTCTTGGAAAGTCATGGGAAATGACAAATTTCCCATGATGTAAAACAAATGGAACTACAATAAAATGGCCAGATACCAATGGCCAGATAACAATAACAAGAACTATCTCATCAAAACCTGTCTATATGGGTTATGTGACGACCCGTTAGTCTACATGGGGATTGTTTACAGAGTTAAAATGTTTTGTTTTTTTTGTAAATGAGAAGAATTATCAAACGGAGTAAGATAAAATCTCTGCAACTTTTAAACTTCATATATTAAGAAATGGAGAATGACAAAATTTACGTCCTACATGTATGTTATCAAATTTAGGACAAAAACATTTGGGACATACAAATATTAATATTTTGAGGCATAAGATCTTAATACTGCACTTCCTTTGATCAAATTAGAGAACTCGCACCAGTGACAATACAACAGGTCAGGGAAATGGACTAACTGGGCTATATATCCCACTTGGGATATTAAATCCAAGTTTGGATATTGAAATATATCCTAATTGGGATATTTTGACCTATTTTCATACTAAATGGCAATGGAGAATTTCAGCATCTAAACTACAACAAGAGCCCAAGGGGCTTCATTATATGCCCGTACATCTGAAATTACACTGGTCCAAATTTCAGGATTGTTGAGTTGCCTTGGTCCCAATTGGTAGCTAGCAATCCAGAGAAAGGTCTAAGATTTTGCGCTAATGAGAATGTAACATTTATGACACCTAAACTAAAAGGGGCTTAACTCCTGGTAACCAGGTGACCTTGAAACAAGAGCCGAGAGCTCACATAACTGACAACAAGAGCCCAAGGGGCTTCAATATACGCCCGTATATCTTGAATTACATTGGTCTAAATTTCAAGTTTGTTTAATAGCCTTGATTCCAATTGCTAGCTAGCAATCCAGAGAAAGGTCTACAATTTTGTGCTTCTGAAAATATAACATATATCACAGCTTATATTGAATGATACACTAAAATGAGCTTAACTCTTGGTACATGTAACTAGTTGACCTTGGAGCAAGAGCCGAGAGCTCACATATCCCACACTGAAATCGACAATAGTCAACCACAAGAAAATAGTAGTTTTCCTGCAAATGGATTTCTTTCAAACGAGAAAATTTTTAATGAAGGAAGAAGAAACTGATGAAGTAAACCTTTGTTCTTGAGTTAATAAACAGGTGTGACGTTCATAAAGGACCCCTCTCCCCATTAAATTAGTAAATGTATGGTTTTTATTTCACAACAGTTTAACTAAATGTAGCTGTTTCAAACTCCACAAGACAAATGCCATATATATGTAGGGAAGAGAACTCTGAATATTCCAACCTAACACATAGTCAGCTAAACTTGATTCAGTTTTGGGGGACTGTGACCTTGACCTTTGACAAATTGATGTATGGCTCCTCTTTGCCATGCGAGTAAGGTATACTCAAAGTTTGGTACCAATCCATACCTTGAAACTAGAGTTATCGCACGGACAACAAATGTTAATGGATGAATGGACAGAACGCAGCCAACATCAACATTGCATTACATGACCTCATCTTCGACAGGCATAGGAAAATGTGACTTTTAATGATTTCCTGATTTTGGGGTCACAGTGACCTTGACCTTTGACCTTGACCTAAATATTGGTACATGACACATTGTCTTCCCTCAATGTATCAATGGACACAAAAAAAATCATGATTTTTATGAATTTCATGATTTTGGGGGTCACAGTGACCTGACTTTCGGCCTTGACCTACATTTTGATACGTGACACATCATGTCCTCCTAATGTATCCAGACACAAAAAAAGTAATTTTCAAAGATTTCTTGATTCTGGAGTCACAGTGACATTGACCTTGACCTAAATTTTGGTACATGATAAACTGTCTCCCCGTAATTTCTCAATGGACACAAAAAACCATGATTTTTAACAATTTCAAGATTTTGGGGTCAGTGACCTTGACCTTTGACCTTGACCTACATTTTGGTATGTGACACATCGTGTCCCCCAAATGTATCTACTGACACAAAAGAAATGTTTTTAACATTTTCTGATTTGGGGGTCACAGTGACCTTTGACCGTGATCTAATTTTTGGTATGCGACACTTCATTTCCCCCTATTGAATTCACTCACAAAGAATTGGTAATTTTTAATGCTTTCCTGATTTTTAGGTCGCACTGAGTTTTGACCTTGATTCTGGGGTCACAGTGATCTTGAATACTGACCCGGGTCTAAATTTTGGTACATGACAAAACGGCTACCCGTAATTTCTCAATGGACTAAAAAAATCATGATTTTTAACAATTTCATGATTTTGGGGTCACAGTGACCTTGACCTTTGGCCTTGACCTACATTTTGATATGTGACACATCATGTCCCCCTAATGTATCTACTGACACAAAGAAATGTTATTTTTAATAATTTACTGATTTTGGGGATACAGTGACCTTTGACCTTCGACCTTGACCTATATTTTGTTATGCGACACTTCATTTCCCCCTAATGAATCCATTCATAAAAAATTAGAAATTTGTAATGAATTCCTGATTTTTCGGTCACACTGACCTTTGACCTCTGACCTCGACCTACATTTGGTATGCAACATATCTTTTTCCCCTAGGGCATCCACTCATCAAAAATTAGAACTATAGATAGAAAACTGTCAATGATTCATGATTTCCTGATTTTAGGCAACAGTGACCTTTGACCTCTGGCCGCGACCTCAATTTCGGTACGCGACACATCGTCTCCACCTAGCGTATCCACTCACAAAAAATTGCAACTGTGGATAGAAAACGTTCACAGATATAGACCGGACACGAACACTTCAGTGATTTCCCGTTTTTTAGGCCAGTGACCTTTGACCTCTGACGTTGACCTTCATTTTGGTACGCGACACATCGTCTCCCCATAGGGTATCCACTCACCAAAAATTAGAACTGTAAATAGAAAACTGTTCCAGATATAGACCGGACACGACGGACGGACAGACGGACACACGGACGGAAACCGCCATCACATAATACGTCCGCCTTTTGGCGGGCGTATAATAAAATCAACAATAGTCAAACAAGAAAATAGCAATTTTCCTTCAAACAGATTCCCTTCAGGTCACTGGTGAGAAAAATTTTCATGAAGGAAGAAAAATGTGGAAAAAGTGATGAACCTTCGTTCTTGAGTTAATAAAAAGATCTGAAGTTCAGAAAGGTCCCCTCTCCCAGTTAAAATAGTAAATGCATGGTTTTTATTTCACAACAGTTTAACTGAATGCAGCTGTTTCATACATGTATCAAACAGGGGAGACAACTCCACAGGACAAATGCCATACACATGTAGGGAAGACAACTCTGAATAGTCCAACCTAACAATAGTTACTTATGACCTTGACCGTAAAATGAATAGGGTACCTTTTTGCCCTTCGAGTAAGGTATACCTAATGTTTGGTATCAATCCATACCTTGAAACTGGAGATATCGCACGGACAACAAATGTTAATGGAAGGATAGTCGAACAGATGGACAGAACTCACTGGTCATCTGATTATACGACCTTGTCTTCGATGGACATATAAAACGTGACTTTGAATGATTTCCTGATTTTGGGGTGACCTTGACCTTTAACCTTGACCTAAATTATGATACACGACCCATCGTCTCCATTAATGTACCTGCACTACAGAAACAAAATCATGATTTTAAAGAATTTCAGGATTTGGGGTCAGTGACCTTGACCTTTGACCTTGTACTACATTTTGTTACATGAAACATCCTGTCCCCCTAATGTATCTACGAACACAAAAAAATATACTTTTAATGATTTCTTGAATTTGGAATCACAGCGACCTTTGACCTTGACCTAATTTTTCGGCCAACTGAATCCACTCAAAAAACATCAAGCAATTTTCAATAATTTTCTGATTTTTGAGCCACACTGACCTTTGACCTATTTTGGTATGTGACACATCGGCCCCACTAGGGTATCCATTCACCAAAAATTGGAATTGTAGATAGAAAACTGTCAATGATCAATGAATTCCTGATTTTTAAGCCACAGTGACCTTTGACCCGACCTTAATTTCAGTAGGCAACACATCATTTCGACCTAGTGTATCCACTCGCAAAAAATTGCAACTGCGGATAGAAAACGGTCACAGGTATAGACTGGACACAAACGGTTCAGTGATTTCCTGGTTTTTAGGCCAGTGACCTTTGACCTCTGACCTTGACCTCCATTTTGGTACGTGACACCTCTTCTCCCCTCCGGGTATCCACTCACCAAAAATTGGAACAGTAGATAGAAAACTGTCCCCGATATAGACCAGACATAGGGGACGGACACACGGACGGAAACCACCATCACATAATACGTCCACCTTTTAGGCGGGCATATAGAAAACAAGATAGAATCTACTTCACAAACAGCCAATGCAATTGTATAATTTTGCTGACTTTTTCTCAACGAAACTGTTCTCTGGGATACTGTAATTACGTGCATTATTTTTTCGTGTTGTTGTTGCAGTATGCTTCCCATGACTCACCACTGTTGTATGTCTTTATACGAACGGAATAACTAGCAAAATATGCTAGCTTGAAAATATGGAAGAATAAATAAAATATCCAAAGTGGGATATTTTATCCCAATTGAGATATATATCCCAGTTAGTCCTTTCCCTGACATGTCCAATATATTTTGTGCATCTTAAGGAGCTCACATTTCATTAAACTAAAACCCTTAGCTCATTGACTTTATTCACTGTGTATTTGGCCCTATTCCAGCTTCACAAATCATTACCCCACATGAGTGAATAAGCCAAAGAAAATATGTGTTTTTTAAATAATTGACCTGTTGTTTAATAATTGACCTAGAAATCGGATATGGTATGGGTTCGTAGTACTTGAGGGGCATGACTGTGGGAAACTGCGCGATGGACCAGACTGACATTGTGGAAATTAGCTACTTTATTTCTCACACTCCTGAGGCATAGTTGTTTGTTCTGGACCCACCAAGGGCTGGGGTTGTGTCTTCATAAAATGAATGTGATCGAGCCAATTGCAGGCCCAGATAACACCTGTTACTGCAGGGCTATGAACAAAAGTGTCCATGTATGATCGTACCATGCACTTGGATAATGGTTTTGTGTTAACTACTCCCTGAAATCAACTAAATTTCATATGGGACCAGTTCCAATAATCTTGACCACACTAAAAGATGGTCATAGAAAATCAGTATTGGTACTCAGCTGGAAATCCTGAAATTTGTTTGCAGGTCAAGCTGTATGAAACCTGTGTAGGCTACTGTAAATCTTACCGGAGTTAAATATGGTTTGCTTAGAATGAGCAAATTCTCCTGTTCTCTCATAGCATCTTCAAGGTATCTTCGTTTGTGTCTTGCTGTTATCTTCGGATAGATCCTGTGCTTGCTGAAACAACAATTATAAGGTTGGTAAGAAAATCACAAAGTTTTGCCTGCCCCAATTCCTTTCTGTTATTTGATTGTTTTTTGCTGTTTATTTTTAATCAACCTGAAGGCCTACTTCATATTAATGTTCAGACCAGGGCAAAGCTTTAAGATAATGACTTTCTCAGTTGTTATAGCATGGATCGTACACCTAGAGATTTAACTATAGTAACAGGAAAGATTATTTTCTTTTCTTTTTTTATCAGGAGTAATCAGCGATTCATGGGAATCACAGCACCCACATGGTTTTGTTGTTGTTTGTCAAACGATAGATTTGCAAGTCTCAGAAAATCTGATGTAGCCATGCTGCCATTTTGATGTGATTTCCGGACTTCGCCTGGGAGATGGCAATTCTTTTATTCTTTTATTGTATAAACATCCAAACTGGACCGTATACAAGGTGGGAGAGACAACTCCTCCCAAGAACATTAAGATCAACCTGAAAATACAAAGTCAAAGAGGCTACCAAACAACATATAGGGGAGACTTCTACTCCTACAAGTAGTCAATTTTATATTTCCAAACACTTATATGATATGACTAGAATATAAACTGATCTGATATAGAACACTAACATGACTAATGACTAGGAACTTTTACTGTTACTGATTTGCAAAACAGTTTCATGTAAAGATATAGTTTGCGATTACATTTGCTGTTTCTACTACTGGGTTGAGAAACATTTTCAAGTGATCTGACCTAGTTTTTGGTCTCGAATTGTACATGCAATTGAATATAAAGGAAGCATGGCTGGGTGATTGAATGAATGAAGACATGAAAACTTGGCTAAACAGGCCCAGCCAAATTTCTGGATGGTGTTGATTTGACAGGGATCGCACAGATAGTCAAGTAACATGACTCTGATTTTGTCATCAGAGTCATGCCATACGATCCAAGTCGATTCACTGACATGACTGATGAAAATGGTCAGAAAATAGACCAGAAATTCACATCCACAGATCCCCAAGTTCCACTGTCATAATGTATGGTCCATCTGGTTTAGCAAGACACCAAATACAGCCAGAAAAACTTACTTGCATTTCAATTGCAGCAGAGAAAATCTGAGTCAAGAAATGTAAACATCTCCACCATCTTGATACAAGGGCTTTTCCAAAAATTATCGCCACCCCTACTCACCTAAGGACGAGTTTCCCCACAAACAATTTACTTGAAATTCTGTTCTATTCATCTCTGATACTTCATAAGGTGGAATTAATAGGTGTTGATTGAAATACAAAGTTCTATGTATTTTGATCTAAAAATACCAACATGAGCAGTGTGACTAACGTCACAGGACCTACGAAGTAGAGTAGGCATTAGGACTCGAACGCGAACTGAACTCTTGGAAATCCCCACTCCCAGTTGAAATCCTGCCTATATTAAGATGGGCAGCGCCCAAGTCAGAATCGCCAGTGATTTTCATAAAAATCACCAGAAATTTTCATCAAAAGTAGGTCAGTTCAGAACTTGTTGGTAACAGTCTCCTAATGCGCCTTCATTCCAAAAATAAATAACGATCGCCGATTTAATTTTACAATTTTTTAACTGAAGGAAACAGATTGAATAATAAAAAGTTCAGTAGATTTCAAGCCTTACATGTCAAAATACATTTACATCTCTTTAAAGGAAAGGTTCGGGTATGGTAAAGCTATATTTCAACTGAAAGCATGGAAAGAGCTAGTCAAATGGTATTCAACTGTATTTTTATTTTATTTTTGGAATTTATTTTAACACAGAAATAGTTAACCAAATGCTGTGATACCGTCAAATTTACCAAACTCCAGGAAAGCGCCATTGTATTGTCACGTGACCTATTTTAGCCAATAGGAGTAAAACTATGTAAAACAGTGTGATGTAAGCGGAAGGCAGACATATGGAGGTAGCATTGGGCTGCGTGTGTTAAGATGCAAGTTTGACGGTGTAAAAATTGGCAAGAATTCAAATATTTAATAGCTCATACCATTTTCATTTCTAGTTGCCAGAGCGCGGCTTTCTTCGCTCTCCCAACAGCGAAGACACTCGATCTCTCCCGTAAGCCGTCGATGAGAGCAACGTGTGCACCGGCACCATACATGTACTAAATTTTCCATGCGGGCTTCTGTCTTCATTTCGTGGCCTGTCTCGCTTTAGAGCTGCTATCATCCCCACAGCTCTGATCTCCGTATCTGAGCGTTTCGGCTCGAATTGGTCGCCCTGATAAGACCAAACACAGCTTCCTCGTCGCTTTCACCGCTGGACTCGGAACTGCCGCTTGTCAACAGGATTTCACTTAATTTCGACTGAAGACTCCGTGCTTCACGTATATTACCCGAACAGACAGAAGAGTTCCAAAGCCTTTTCCCTACGTCATATCCGCCTTCTGGATACAATACAATGGCGGCACTCTGTCCCTGCGAGTTCGCGGTTTTAAAATGATTAGTACTCCTTCAAAAAAAAATTTGAAAATGAGAAAATATATCTTTTGGGTTTAATTTGGTGAGTTGTATTAATATGTATTAAAGGCAACCAAACCCGAACTTTTCCTTTAATGGTTCTCAGTGCACTTGTCCAGGATCAAAACAACTTTTTGAATCGCATCATTTTCCCAACAATACAACAAATGTTTATATATAGTACTATAGTAGAAAGGTAGCATTTATGTAGTTTACGGTAATTCATCTCAAGACCAACACCTTCTCTGCACAAGATAATAATGATTCTATGTCATTCTCCTTAGCATAACCGGTACAAAGACGAATAAATAGCGTCTCTACATCACGTGGTTATCTAGATATATGAGACAACACATTTTGGGTATCGGCAATCTGATGAATGTACTATTCCGGTTTTCTTGTTTCACATTATATTCTATGATGGTTGATCGGTGATTTTCTTCATTGATAAACATTAAACCACCTCAGATTCGTTGTGTGAATCGGAATTACATTTCTGTGACACACCAACACACTCCGTGGCAGTGATTCTGTATCCGCTAATCAAGGAATCAAAATGGATCAAGATTTGAAATGACAAGAAAAATTTAGACATATTTTGTTTACACATGTAATTTTTTGTTTAAATTATATCCCAGTGTGATAAAAAGTCAATATTCAAGAGGTACAAAAAAAACCTCAAAGTATGGGCTCATATTTTCACATCATGATCAAAGTTACTTTATCTAGTTAAATTCTACCCAAAGGAAATAAATTAAGACCCTTTAAACATGCCGTCAATGCCAGATGTTGAGTTTTATACAGCTGTAGATCAGGGCTCTGGGTGCATATATCATGTTTCCATACACTTGATGCACACAACAGCGGCAAAAACAAAGCCTCCTTGAACAACCTATCTTTATACAGGAAATTCTTAACTCAGAAAATACCATTCTCTCTCAAAAGAAAACAATTTACGCCAGGAAGGCCTTTCTTATTAAGCTAATTTTGTTAGGTAGGGGCCTACTTAGATTCAATAATTGTCACGAAATTTCTTTGATTATATCTTAATTGCAACCATGTTTGTTCCTCAAACCTGACATGCTTGAGATATGTACATGTATAACACACTTTCATTTGAGAGTCCCGACATTCCACCATTCATGTGAACAAATTGTACTCAACATGGAATAATTAAATTCACACTACCCATTTCTACAGTATCAGTACTATGTTACTATCCGTAGCAGTTGAAACCCAGTAAAACTTAAACAAGTAAAACCAGTAAAGAAATTTGTCTGTTGAATAACAGAAAATATGGTATGGAGATTTGAATGAGTAAACTACTAAACAACTTACATGATACCAACAAAATGTCCCAACACAAGCTGATAAATTTCTTGGGTGGCTTGCAGGATGGCTTTGTTTCACCCTCAGTAAACTTTTATCATTGTTGCTCACAGGCTAATCTGAAGGATGACACCACATCTTTCTTTGTTCTGCTGGGTTATTGCACCAGGCTGACTTAATTGGTTGATGTACGATATTTCACCACCAGTGGCAATTTGACCTAAATTTGAAGCCTGATTTGGTCTGTGATGAAATATTTGGATGTGAAATAGGATACACGTTAAAGGCCACAGTTTACATATATCTATAACAATATACTGAATTGTGTGTATTAAGAATGGCAAGTTGGTAATAGCAGTGTAGATAAATGCACTAACAAATGATGGAAAATTAGCATTTCCTATTTCATTATCCCATCACGTTTTGTACTGTGTTATATATACAGTGAAACATACAGCCAAGGGTTCCCAATGGGCATGACAGTGCACTCGCTGAGCTAACAATAAATAATAAAAAAATAATTATAAATCAAATTTTCATCAGAATTCGGTCAGCTCAGAACTTGCTCGTAACAATGCTCTAATGCACGTTCATGCCAAAAATCAAGGTTCTAATGTCAATGGTTCTCCTTATTTTGCCGACGAAAGGATTCGGATGGACTGACTGACTGACTGACTGACTGACTCACTCATTACCGGACAATTTGCGGTCTGTAGCCTACTTCGTAGGAATTTCAGAGGTAATTCTGGACCTTTTAACAGGAGGGTGGGTTAAATTTTTGGAAAAGCCCTTGGATCAACATGGCAGTGTGACTAACGTCACAGGACCTACGAAGTACAGTAGGCATTAGGACTCGAACGCGAACTGAACTCTTGGAAATCCCCACCCCCAGTTGAAATCCTGCCTATATTAAGATGGGCACCGCCCAAGTCAGAATCGCCAGTGATTTTCATCAAAAATCACCAGAAATTTTCATCAAAAGTAGGTCAGCTCAGAACTTGTTGGTAACAGTCTCCTAATGCGCCTTCATTCCAAAATAAATAACGATCGCCGATTTAATTTTACAATTTTTTAATTAAAGGAAACAGATTGAATAATATAGGTTCAGTAGATTTCAAGCTTTACGTGTGAAAATACATGATTTACATCTCTTTAATGGTTTTCAGTGCCCTTGTACAGGATCAAAACACCTTTTTGAATCACATTATTTTCCCAACAATACAACAAATTGTTACATATAGTACTATAGTAGAAAGGTAGCATTTATGTAGTTTACGGTAATTCAACTCAAGACCAAGTATGAGACAACACATTTTGGGCATCGGCAATCTGATGAATGTACTATTCCGGTTTTCTTGTTTCACATTATATTCTATGGCGGTTGATCGGTGATTTTCTTCATTGATAAACGTTAAACCACCTCAGCTTCGTTGTGTGAATCGGAATTGCTGTGACATACCAACACACTCCGTGGCAGTGATTCTGTATCCCCTAATCAAGGAATCAAAATGGATCAAGATTTGAAATGACAAGAGAAATTTAGACATTTTGTTTACACATGTAATTTTTTGTTCAAATTATATCCAAGTGTGATATATAGTCAATATTCAAGAGGTACAAAAAAACCCCAAAGTATGTCCTCATACTTTCACATCCATGCCAAGAAATACTGCTTTGAAAAGGGTCCATTTAGCCTACCCTGTTTTATCGCTCTAATCAGCAAATGGGGGGTCATATTTCTGCTGTCAAAATTGTATTTCCCTCCAAAGTCTTAACCCTTGAATCCAAGTCGCACACTCTCTGTTTAATAGGGCCATGTGGCATACAGTGGAAAGGGGATCAATGACAGGGTATTTTTAGCAGCAGTGGGTAATTTGACCTGAATGTGGTCAATGATGAAGTGTTTAGATGTGAAATAGGATACACGTTAAAGGCTACAGTATACATTTATCTATAACAATATACTGAAGTGTTAATTATAAATCTAATTTTAATCAGAATTATTTCAGATCAGAACTTGCTGGTAACAATGCCCTAATGCACGTTTATGCCAAAAATCAAGATTCTAATGTCAACGGTTCTCCTTATTTTGCCGATGGACTGACTGACTGACTCATTACCGGACAATTTGCGATCTGTAGCCTACTTCGTAGGAATATGATAGAGATATTTTCATTTCTTGACTGGAATTTTCTCAGCTCTATTCCGAATGATATTTTTGGTGTATCGCGAACCCGGATGGACCATACATTATGACGGGTACTGGTCATTTCATACGCATTTGTATTAAACATTGTGAACATGGTAACTGAATAAATAAATTTAAAAAATATACTTTTTGGGATGAATTTCAAACTTGAAATGTTCATACGAGTAATACTACAGGAGAGTCGAATGGTGATTAAGACGACTTTGGTTCGCTCAGGGAATGAACACGGTTCAGCAAAGTGTGAAAAATCCTTGCTATGTACGACCTTCCGTCGACCCATTCCCTCCTGGACTGGACCCCCACAAACGCCTCATGGGAAAGATTTGCAAAGGCAGTCGTTACCTCTTACTGGCATGACAAGCTTCTCCTCATTGTGGGATTGAATCTTTCTCTCAGATATATGACCCTCAGCTGCTTTGCAACAGGAAAATCTCATCCTGCGATATCCTGTCTCCACAGGTGTAACTGAGATGTCCGAGCCCTCCCCACAGTCCCCATCCAGCTGAGGCTCCTGACAGGAACCTAGGCTATGTACTCCAGTCAAACAAAGCTGTGTTTAACCAGTTTGTTGTTGATCCAACCTGCCAGCTGTGCTCTAAACATCCCGAGTCTCACACCCATTTCCTCGTCACGTGCGACATTCTTCAGGATACCAGAGACAAATTTCTTGCCCTGATTTACAAAACTGTGTGTGCCGAGTGCCTCAAAGACCTTTAAGGCATTGCAAGGGCTCCAGAGGATATATCTGCCTTTATCATAGACCCTTCAACTCATCTGAGCGACCCTGGATGTGTCGCAAATGTGATGGGTGTTCTCAGGCGATACCTGTACACTATTCATCATCAGAGAACTGAACTCTTGAGCACTCTGTGATGTCATCTGTCATGTCTGTAACCTTTCACGTGCAGTGCTCCAAATGACATTCAACACCTTGCCGCATATATTCTACTTTGTTTTTTATATGCCTTAATGGACTTTCGCTTCTATATGCAAGCAGCATGCATAATACTCCTAGCATTGGAGGTGCTCCTATATAATATACAGGACGAATCTACGAATCTACAAATCCAGGACATTTGCCTCATTGGACATTTGCCCCACCATACATTTGCCCCACTGAACATTTGAATATCTGGACATTTGCCCCACCAAATATTTCCAAAGTTTGGATATTTTTTTCAAAACTAAAACTTGGAACATTTTTCCCACCAATTGTTTTTTCAAAGTTGATTTTTTTCATAAATAAATGAAACTTGAACAACAAAACTTGACATATATTTGCATAATTTCTTTTTTTATTGTATAGCACAGTCACACAATGACAACAGAACATATACATAACACAAGTTATATATAACAGTTATGGCTAGAGCATCTCTTGATGATATGATTAAATGTACACATTGTATCGTATATCATCGTACATAACACAATGATCCATAATTATTTGAGAACAGAAAGCAGATCTTGATAATACAATAAAATCCATGTCATTCTAATAGAATGGCCAGCGGCTCGAAGGGTTGTGCAATTGTCTTTCTGCCATCTCTTCGATCAGCGCAAATCTGGTGAAGTATCTTCTGGAGTGCCTCGGTAGCTCATCGCACCCGTTTTTGGGGGGTTCTGACGATGTCCTACACTCAGCATCCTGTAGCAATAAACCCCAATGATGAATTCAACTCTAACACAAGATTTTTAATTATATCATGCAAATATATAATAATTATAATATAAAAAAGTCAGAAATCATTCCATTCCTCAGCAATGAAATTATTAGCTGGGGCTAATGTCCAGGTGGAGCAAATGTCCGTACACCGCAATCTACGGACTATGAACTATGACAGTCAAACTTGGGGAGGTGTGGATGTGAGTTTCTAGTCTATTTTCTGACTGATTACTTTACTATCACGCAGATGGCAGCAACTCAGTCAGTGCAATAGCTAAAATTCATAGCTTCTCCCTTCCCTCAACGCTTTGCCGACGACAGATACAATTCCCTGTTGGTAACTCGAACATATCCATGGCGCACTTATTATTATCTTTGTGCCCTATTGGACCTTCATTAACTTGAGAAAATGGGCCGCCATGAATAACAAGAGCCCAAGGGGCTTCAATATACGCCCGTATATCTGGAATTATATTGGTCCAAATTTCAAGTTTGTTTAATAGCCTTCATTCCAATTGGTAGCTAGCACACCAGAGAAAGGTCTACAATTTTGTGCTTCTGAGAATGTAACATATCACATCTTATACTTGATTCAGTTTTGGGTGACTGTGACCTTGACCTTTGATCGATTGATGTATGGCTCCTCTTTGCCATGCGAGTAAGGTATACTCAAAGTTTGGTACCAATCCATACCTTGAAACTAGAGTTATCGCATGGACAACAAATGTTAATGGATGAATGGATAGAACGCAACATCGCATTGCATGACCTCGTCTTCGACAGGCATACGAAAATGTGACTTGTAATGAATTCCTGATTTTGGGGTCACAGTGACATTGACCTTTGACCTTGACCTAAATTTTGGTACAGGACACATCGTCTTCCCTCAATGTATCAATGGACACAAAAAAAAATCATGATTTTTATAAATCTCATGATTTTGGGGGTCACAGTGACCTTGACGTTCGGCCTTGACCTACATGTCCCCCTAATGTATCCACTGACAAAAAAAAAAATACTTTTCAAAGATTTCTTGATTCTGAAGTCACAGTGACCTTAACTATTGACCTTGACCTAAATTTTGGTACATGATAAACCGTCTCCCCATAATTTCTCAATGGACACAAAAATCATGATTTTTAACAATTTCACAATTTTGGGGTCACAGTGACCTTGACCTTTGACCCAGGCCTCTCGTTTTAAGGCGCGCGATCGCGCTCCCGCACCTTCACGCTCCTGAACTTGGAACTAGGTGCGCGACTATAGCGCACCTGGCATTTCGCGGTCGTTAAAAAACAGTAAAAGCAGTTAAATTCATTACCAACTTACGTGTGCCATTAAACTGCCTTCCGACAGCAACGCGTGTGTTTACGTCCGGTTAAATGGTCAGCGGTCGAAATAACGCCTGCCTACGGATGTGATTTTAGGTGTGCTAACCACACTCCTGAGAATAAATAAGGCGAGTGATTGTCACTCGCCTGTTGTCTCACAAAACAAGAGGCCTGTTGACCTTGACCCACATTTTGGTATGTGACACATCGTGTCCCCCTAATGTATCTACTGACACAACAAATGTTATTTGTAATAATTTCCTGATTTTGGGGTCAGTGACCTTTGACCGTGACCTATTTTTTTTGGTATGCGACACTTCATTTCCCCCTATTGAATCCACTCATAAAAAATTAGTAATTTTTATTGATTTCCTTATTTTTAGGTCACACTGACCTTTGACCTTGATTCTGGGGTCACAGCGACCTTGACTATGGACCTGGATCTAAATTTCGGTACATGACGAAACGAATCCCCGTAATTTCTTAATGGACTAAAAAAATCATGATCATGACATGAACAATTCCACGATTTTGGGGTCACAGTGACCTTGACCTTTGACCTTGACCTACATTTTGGTAGGTGACACATTGTGTCCCCCTAATGTATCTACTGGCACAAAAAAATGTTATTTTTAATAATTTCCTGATTTTGGGGTCACACTGACCTTTGACCTTGACCTATTTTTTGGTATGCGACACTTCATTTCCTCCTATTGAATCCACTCACAAAAAATTAGAAATTTTTAATGATTTCCTGATTTTTCAGTCACACTGACCTTTGACCTCTGACCTCGACCTACATTTGGTATGCAACACATCGTTCCCCCCTAGGGCATCCACTCACCAAAAATTAGAACTGTAGATAGAAAACTGTCAACGATCAATGATTTCCTGATTTTAGGCAACAGTGACCTTTGACCTCTGACCTCGACCTTAATTTTGGTACGCGACACATCGTCTTCACCTAGCGTATCCACTCACAAAAATTTGCAACTGTGGATAGAAAACGTTCACAGATGTAGACCGGACACGAACACTTCAGTGATTTCCTGTTTTTTTTAGGCCAGCAGGGTTATATCCAGGAATTTGAAGTAGTGTCCTTATTTGAAAAAAATAATGCCGAGCGCAGCGAGGCGTACTAGCGTACAGGCCGGGGTCCAGGGGCCGCCTAGGCCCCTGGAAGCTCTGGGGTCTTAGATGCTCTCAGGAGCATTCGAGCCCATTTCTGGCTATTTAAATGTCTTGTCAGATACCTGTAGATAATGAACAATTTACTTCTTTTTTTCCAAATTTTCACCATATTCAGGCTGATCTTGCTTGTGTTTCAAAATGACAAAGTTGAGCAGGGACTTGCTGCATGAATTTCCAGATCATTTACTCCACGTGCTGTCAGATTGATACTATACCATGATGTCAACTTTGACTAAACTAATAACAACTAACCTTTTTGCTGATTAGACTAGGGCTCAGGGGCCGCCTAGGCGCCGAGAAACTCTGGGACCCTTGATGCTCTTAGAAGCATTCTAACCGATTCCTGGCTGCACATGTCTTGTCGATCAGACAAGCATATCATGCACATTTTACTTCTTGTTTAATTTGATCATCCGCTTTTAAAATTATTTACAGCTGCTGCTTTCAAAATTTCTATTGAATAGATTCCTCTGTACAGTATTTTTATACCATGCTGTATATCATTCGAAGCTAATTCTCTTCCCACCTCGACTGCCTAAACGGGTTGAACATAATTTGTCCCAGCTTCGATGCCTGCATCATTTTCCATGTCGTGTTCAACATCTGCTTGACCTGTGTTTTCAATACCGACAGCACAGCATCGAGCAAAGAGAACGTCGACTTTGTGGCAGTCAGACCCTTCATCTTCCTTTATTTTTTTTTCAAATGTCCAGCCAATACACCGCATCCTCTTGTGCGGCCGCTACCCTTCGTATTTCCCCCAGACCGACCTTTCTGTCCCGCCATGACGGCTTGTCATTGCAGATACAACGCGAGAACGCACGTGCGCTGCCTAGCTCTCCAGACACTCACAGACGTACATATTTCCGACTTCATTCATAGTATAGACCTCTGCCTGGAGAACGAAAACTATCGCGCCCCTAGTGGCCAAGCTTATCAACGGATAGATGCATAGTTGTCTCCCTTGCCATAAGTTGTCTAACGCGAGTTGACACACACTCGTCCAGGTTTACGGCTTTCAAACATCGTAAAAAAACATCATTTGATTTTTGAAAAAAATCATTTGATATTTTGCAAAAACATATTCATTTTTAATTCATTTGATTTTGTACCCGTGTCCGTTTCACGGATGCTCCGAGACCCTAGATCTAACCCTGGCCAGTGACCTTTGACCTCTGACCTCGACCTTCATTTTGGTACGCGACACATCGTCTCCCCATAGGGTATCCACTCACCAAAAATTAGAACTGTAGACAGAAAACTGTCCCAGATATAGACCGGACACGGCGGACGGACAGACGGACGGAAACCGCCATCACATAATACGTCCGCCTTTTGGCGGGCGTATAAAAATACAGAAATGGCAGACTAATTGGCCCTTCGTCGGTCATACATGTATATTAATTACAGACGTTCCTAGGCTATGGAGCCTCAAAATCACCTGAAATTGAAAGTCAAGAAGATGGGCATTTCCGTCATAATCAGGTCCGGGAAATCCCACGAACTCGCGTATATATGTCAGTTCGCATATATAGGTTAACTGCCCATTGAGTGATAGGCCAGTTAGCCTATATATATGGTTGTCGAACGAACATTCCTCGCTCACTGAAAAACGATCTCAAAGTGCAAGATGGTATGTATGTGAGAGACACTTGGAGTTGTACTCTAACTAACCTGCACATTGGTGACAAATACTTTTACGGCATGTCTCTGACACGAATTGACTAAAATAGACCCCCAACTTACCATTTCCCGCATTCTCGTACTCACGTTCATCTATCTGCATCAGATTTTCACAAAAATCAACGGAGCGTTTACATCATCTTCCTCTATCGTGGGCGCAGCCATTTGCAAAGACAGGGTCGCGTGCAATGCGAGAAAAGCGTGCAGTGGTATTGCTGCAGTCAAATTCCTGATAAGTCCGTTATTCGCATTAGGGAACTCCTCATATTTTGCACGTCGTACAGCTTTTGTTTTTCGAAGTGCAAAATATGAGGAGTTCCCGAATGCGGATAACGGACTTAGCAGGAATTTGACTGCAGCAAGACCACTGCACGCTTTTCTCGCGTTGCACGCGGCCCTGTCTTTGCAAATGGCTGCGCCCACGATAGAGAAAGATGATGTAAACGCTCCGTTGATTTTTGTGAAAATCTGATGCAGATAGATGAACGTGAGTACGAGAATGCGGGAAATGGTAAGTTGGGGGTCTATTTTAGTCAATTCGTGTCAGAGACATGCCGTAAAAGTATTTGTCACCAATGTGCAGGTTAGTTAGAGTACAACTCCAAGTGTCTCTCACATACATACCATCTTGCACTTTGAGATCGTTTTTCAGTGAGCGAGGAATGTTCGTTCGACAACCATATATATAGGCTAACTGGCCTATCACTCAATGGTCAGTTGACCTATATATGCGAACTGACGTAGATACGCGAGTTCGTGGGATTTCCCGGACCTGATAATAGTATACAATATACCTGATGTATACAGGGGATGATGATCACAACATCGATTATGGTATTTTTATTCATGGCGGCCCATTTTCTCAAGTTAATGAAGGTCCAATAGGGCGCAAAGGTAATAATAAGTGCGCCATGAAGATGTTCGAGTTACCAACATGGAAATGTATTTGTCGTCGGCATAGCGTTGAGGGAAGGGAAGCGCTATGATTGAGACTGCAACTGCAAAACCATGCACCACTAGTTTTGGAGTTTAGAATCCAAATAATTGGATAGTTTCTCTGTTCTTCTGTTACCACATTTAGTCTTACCCTGAGTAAAGAAGACCGGGGACCTTTTTACGATGCTTGTAAAACATTAACAACCGTGTCAATTGCATCTTCACCACGTTTTTACAAATAATTTTCTGAAAACATGGAAAAACCTTTCCTTTGCCATGTGTTAGCAGTGGGGCTAGCTCTGTCTGAACTGTGATATTCGTAAATGTCTATATTTGATGATAAAACTCTGAATAAGCATTTACTGAAATATTCAATGGCGGCGATAATTATAATTGTGTTATTTGTTGTTACAGTCTTGACAAATTCGCGTGACGAAGAAGTTTTTAACGTCACATGTGCATACGAATAATCGGAGAAGCACAAGCGGAGCTGTCGGCATGTTTGACAAATGGCGGCTTTTGGGATACTACACTGTTTTATGAGATCAGCCCTGGTTACAGCTAGAACGCCAACAATTACAGGCAAGCCTGTGGTAGAAATAGAACAATGATGATGCAGCATTTTACACTAGGCACATCCAATATCTCCGTCTGCTTCCAAAGGCTAGAATAATTCGTATACCCTCTGCCTCTTTGGGTTGTTGTTGTTGTTGATTCAACATGTTCAACCACAAGACAGTATGAACATTGTCACTGGAATGGGAAATACCCCAGTCAAGATTATAAATTGGGGTCAATCATTTATCTCTTTCTGATACCTGGGTTAATCTGATACTCACTACTGTCATTAATACCCAGCACAAGTTTAAACTTTTAAACAATTTTAACCTCTTGACATTTCATTTTGAGTTGTTTTTCACAAAAAAACTGCATAATTTTTTCCAAGTCATGTAACAGTAGCCTTGAGAAGTTGAATTTTTTTTTTGGTCGTAACAAATAAATAAAGGTACTCACGTAAACAGGGAAGCCAGGAGAGCATGATAACATCTACCATTCAAGTGTACAACAAGCCAAATGATCACAACCGGTAAAAGAAGTTCCACATTCACAGAGCTTAAAATGTGAAATCGCCATCAAAAGTGCAAAGCGGAAGTTACGTGTTCAAAGAGAACTTCAAAGCAAGAGAAATAACTCTGATACCTGTTCAGGTGAAAACAATTGGAGGGTCGGGTAGCTGATGAAAGAAAATTATGTTCTGTGTGTTGACTCGGCGTACTGTGTAACACAGGCGAGTCCCACCCGTCGAGCGCCTCACTGTTTTCTTTCCCGGGAAAGTGGAAGAGCGGGTCCATAAAATGTTTCAAGGATTACAGACGATTTACAGGGTTTTAGAAAGAAAGATTTCTACAGTTGTTCATCCTATTGATATCAGTCCTTATGATATTGCTTACTTCGGCGCGCTCGAAAGCCCTTTGACGAGAAATATGATTGCGTTTCCTTGGCGTTTCGGTTCAAGGCTAATGGTTCCAGATTTTTCAACTCGTTCCATTCATTTATGTTGTTCGGGGACCTCGTGGATGACGTGTCTTCTGTCAAAACATGTCAAACAGGTTTTGTCAAAGGTCAAATCATTGATCATCGGATCGCTGACGTAACATTTCCTGATTGCAATTTATCAGGCTGCGCAAGAATCGGCGCCCAGACACAGTCTTCACAATCCTAGTAACAGTGCTTAGACCACTGGAAGGATTCTCTTGATAATTTGGAATAAAGTTAGTACTTTTTAATTTATTTACTGTGTGAAGTTTCAATATGTTCCGATAAATTGTCTCTGAAATATCTCCAAAAACATCTCAGATATAATATTTTTTGGGACAGACAGTAGAATCGTGCAAAGGTATTGTGAGGCGTCAAGATTGCAATGGAAACCTTTTTCATTGCCCGATAGGCCCAGTGTCAAGATTTAAACCAACGTGGAAAAGCAAGCTTAAAATACACTTGGGAACCCACTCCTCTTTTTTTCTTGTGCCCCTCATGCTTATTGGAAAGTAAAATCTGCATTCAACATGTTGAATACAGATTTTTACTTTTTTTCACTTTATTGGTACCATAATGGTTTTTACCCCTCAGGCAAATTTTGCCCGAAGGGTATTGTCATCGTCGGCGACCTCTGTCTGTCTGTCCGTCTGTCCATCTTTCTTGTGGAGACGATATCTCAAGAAGGATTATAGCCAGGCATTGTAAATTCATACCACGTATGCATCTGGTGAAGAGTCAGAAGCCTATTGAAAATGACTGACATTGACCTAATTTATCAAGGTCAAACTCTTGTATTTTCTATATTTTTTGAAGGATTAACCCTTTCGTACTTATTCCGGCCAAAACCGGCCGGCACCGTATATACCAATAACGGCCGAAACCGGCTGCAATTGACCACCACGTAAAAAAATCGCAGCACAGTAAAATATTCGTCAAGTGAGAGGTCGTCGGTAGTCCACATCGTTGGACAAGGAAATAGTCGACACTATACGTTCAAATTTTATTGTAAATCCTGCAATAAACGTATAACAAGTTTATTTTATTGAAGACTTGTAGTGAAAATTGAGAAAATCGGCGAAGAATTTGCCGGTTTTTTTACCATTTTCAGCGCTATCGAAATCCCATTTCCCGCGGTAGAATGTTGGAGATATTGGTGTCATTTTAAAGGCCATTTCCGGCTCTTTCGACCTATGGTGAGTGATTTGATTGGATAGGATTGGATAACGAAGGATTTGATTGGATAGAGATGTCATCATTCTTCGATACCGTGACCAAATTGACCTCGACCGGGCTCTGTTAGTATCGCGAAGCCGATTAGTTGAGGATGCGGTCATCGTGTGAGACAATGGCAGCGATTGGCTGGATGTCTGTCTGTTTGTCGGTGTTGAGTGCGTCCGAAAGAAAATGGCTCAGTTGGAAAGTTTAGCGAGCCGACTGTTGGGTTTACAATAGAAATAAAGCGTTCCTCGGATTTATATGTCGGATTAAACCCCACATGAATGATGTACTGGTATTTTAGCACGATCGTCCGGTTGAAATGGGCGATCATGGTGAGATTTTTTTATGGAAACTCTCATTTGGCTGGGACATAGACGCACAGTAATGTTGCCGAAATCGAAAAAAAAAATTCTCGCCTGGTCTGATTCTATTTTAAACACAAATGGACAGATATTTTGAAAGACAGATTGATTAAAGTATGGGCTTAGCGGGGTTTCAGTCAAGCTACATGCAAATATCTTGCTTCAAAAAAGAGGGTCCATAACAAAATCCCCAGGCATGCATTTATCCGAACATACAAGTCTGACAAACGAGACTATCAGCAAGTAGCAAAGGGCTAAAGCTAGGGTCTCCAAATTCATATTACTTATGCATCTGGTGATTGACTAGAAACCTATCCTAGTTGACTGACGACCTATTTTTTCAAGGTCATATACTGTGATAGAACATGAAGAAATATAGCTAGGCTTTCCAAATTAATACTTTGTTTACATCTGGCAATGGTCTGGAGGTGTGCCAAAGATGACTGACCTTGACCTATTTTATCAAGGTCAAATTCTAGTATTTGCTATATTTTTTGAAGGATTAAATCTTAAGTCTGATTCTATTTTAAACACAAATGAGCAGATATTTTGAAAGACAAATTAATTAAAGTATGGGCTTAGCGGGGTTTCAATCAAGCTACATGCAAATATCTTGCTTCAAAAAAGAGGGTCCATAACAAAATCCCCTGGCATGCATTTATCCGATCATACAAGGCTGACAAACGAGACTATCAGCAAGTAGCAAAGGGTTAAAGCTAGGGTCTCCAAATTCATATTACATATGCAGCTGATGATTGACTCGAAGCCTATCACAGTTGACTGACCTTGACATTTTTTTTCAAGGTCATATACTGTTTATTATGATCTAACATGAAGAAATGTAGCTAGGCTTTCCAAATTAATACTAAAAAACATATACATCTGGCGAAGGTCCAAAGGTGTACTGAAGATGAATGACCTTGACCTATTCTATCAAGGTCAAATTTTAGAATTTGCTATATTTTTAAAGGATTGAAGCTGGGGTCTGCAAATTGATATTACTTATGCAACTGATGATTGACTGGAAGCCTATCCCAATCATCTGCACAAGTCCAGGTAATCCCTAAATCCTCAAGGAGGGTTTTATATTTTACCTGGATCTTTTTGGTGATTCGGATGAGTTCTCGAGTCATTGCGTCTACATGTATTACACAATCTCGTACATTTTCATCCCCAGCAGTTGTTTTGAATTAGCGTGTCGGTATCTGAAGCCTGCAGTTTTGGCTTTGACTCAGCCTAACTTTAAAGGTAGTCTGGCCGGCGATGAAATTCAAACCAGTCAAAACTCAAACCTCGCTGCAGATTAGCCTGGTGATCTGCTTCAGCGCGCTTACTGATTGGTTCGGTTTAGTGGAAACCCCTCTAGCTATTTATATCCAGAACTGCTATCGGTAACTAACCAAGCCAGTGTATCGATCGTAACCTATCGATTGATACACTGGCGTGCGACGATGATCCCAATTGACTGACCTTGACCTATTTTTTTCAAGGTCATATATTGTTTATTATGATATAACATGAAGAATATACTAGTCTTTTCAAATTAATACTATGTGTACATCTGGTGATGCTCCAGAGGTGTACTGAAGATGACTGACCTTGACCTATTTATTTAGGTCAGATTCTATTTAGTACAATATTCCATGAAGGATTATATCTACAGTCATGACAGTGTCCAAATTTATGCCACTTATGGCTGGACCTGAAGTCTATTGAAGAATATCACTGACCTTGACCTATTTTTAAAAGGTCAAATTCTATATTTTGAATCTAAGATCTTCAAATTCACGTTCCATATGCAATTAAGTTAGAATTGACCTGAAAATTGTTGCAGATGACTGCCCTTGATCTATATTTCCAAGATAAAATTGCTTGATTTGATTATGATCTATATAGAAGAGTATATTTAGAGCTAAGAATTTTGTCATGCTCTACCAGAACCTCAGTGCAACATTTTTCCCATCAATAAAGGCCTTGGCAAAAGCTGTCCTTGCTCAACTTCCTACATGTATGTATTTCTTATATGAGAGAACTACAGGCAACCCTACTAGATCATATATTTGTTACTCAAGTTCTAAAAATACACTGATGATATTATACAATGCATGATTGCTGGATGTAGACAATAACTGATAAACGAAGGGTATTGGAGCCCATGGGCTATTTTTTTTTCTTTGTCTGCCTCTTTTTTTTTTGTTTAGTATTGTGTCGTGCCCATATTTTTTTTTTTGCTGTGAATGTTGAAAAGTGTATCACTTTTGGATCAGAGACTACTTATTCACGTAATTTCTTATTCCACGCAGGGCTAATATATGAAATGGATGAAACCTATAGTACTTTTGTACTTTTGAGGGTTCCATTCGATCTGCCCATATCCCAGGAGCAGATAGAGAACTTTGCCTCCACTTCTTGGCTTTCTTGTTCCTGTCCACATTTTGTATATTATTTTACATTGAGCAATTTATATTTTATGCACATGCATACATCAAAACGATGGCTTGTTTGAAAGTCAGTTCCTGTAGAATTTTACAGAATTCAAATCCATCTTGTATTGTTGTGGTATTGTTGTTGTCTAGTATTTTTTGACATAGCCTATAAATGTGACAATTTATAATAGGCAAGAAATAATCATCTGGCTCACCAGAGCATACGCTGATGAACAGCTTGTATCACTGACGTCCCTACGCTCCTTGTTCCCCCCGCTGATTCACATCGCATATTTCGCGCCTCTTGTCCGCAAGGGGGAGCTCTGCACAGGCTAACCACCACTGACCAATGAATATCACTCTTACGGAAGAGTATTGGCAATATGAGTTGTCTCCCTTTTCAAACATTCATATGTCGTTAACGGCAAAACTAACAATAAACGGAGGGCAAAACAGCTCTAATTACGTTAATTTCTGAGTTAAGAGTGAACAGACTTTTGGATAACTTCCTCCATTGTTTAGTAAGGTTCGTCAACTGATTGCAAACACTTGTTCATTGATATCTTCAAATAATTAACAAATAAATCTCTGTAAATGTTGTTAATATCCCACTGATAAGACCACGCTTTATCGTCATGAGTATATAAGAAGATCAAGCTGCCTAGAACGGTAACGTAAAAACACCGTTCAATTGTTTCAGATTTTGGAAGGTTGACTGTGATATTTAAAAGACGGGGAAAAGTTCCTTTGAGAGATGCAGTAAGAGGGCGTGTCGCTGTCAAAATATTGGCATGGCTTCCACATTACGTGAGAGTCGTGATCTCACTATCATGAAGGCATGACATAATTTTGATCACGTGAGGTAGTTAGCCAATCGTGGTTAGTATGAGGAATCTGGTTATCTCCGAGCTATTACGGCACGGTGATTGGGTAACCAGATAAAGTGCCCCCCGACGGCCAAGAGGCGCGAACTTGGCTATTTGAATCAGCCGGGGGAACAAGGAGAGTAGGGGCGTCAGTGATACATGCTGAATAGTATGAGCGTAACCAGAGGAAACAAATTCAAAATGCTTGTCCTTCATCAAAGTAAAAACTAGCTCCTCAGATATAACCATGCAGCAATTCAGACATTTGACAGTCCTGTGGAGTTGTCTCCCCTGTTTGATATATGTAAGAAACAGCTACTTTAGTTGAACTGTTGTGAAATGAAAACCATACATTTACTAATTTAACTTCGAGAGATGTTCTTCATGAAATTTATGTTTGTTTATCAACTCAAGAACAAAGGTTTTGTTCATCACTTTCTTCCCATTTTGCTTCATGAAAATTTGTCACACCTGAAAGGAATCTATTTGAAGGAAAACTAATATTTTGTTGTGTTTGACTGTTGTCGATTTCAGTTTGGAATGTGTGAGCTCTCGACCCTTGTTTCAAGGTCACCTACTTACCAAGAGTTAAAACCATTTTAGTTTATCATTCAATATTAGATGTGAAATATTTTACATTCTCAGAAGCACAAAATTGTAGACCTTTCCTTTGACTGTTAGCTACCAATTGGGATCAAGGCCATTAAACAACTGAAATTTGGACAAGTGTAATTCCATGTGTACGGGTGTATACTGAACTCTCTTGGGCTCTTGTTGTCCCCCGACGCCCGAAGGGCTGAAGGGGGACTATACTATAGTATTGGGGTCCGTCCGTCCGTGTCTCCGTCTTTTTTTTGCATCCGTCCGTCCATGCGTCCGTCCGACTTTGTTTCCGGACAATTAACTTATGAAAAACTGAACGGATTCAGATTTGGTTTGTGCATACCCCGCCCCAAGATCTTGCTTGGGATTGTTTTTTGCACCGATCCGCCCATAGGTGGCGCCACCTGAGGGCAAAGTTAAAATTTTGTTTCCGGACAATAACTTTTGAAAAACTGAACAGATTCTTTTCAATTTTGGTGTATGGGTACCTCATCTCAAGGTCTCGCTTGGGATTGTTTTTCGCACCGATCTGCTTTTACAGTGTAGGTGGCGCCACTTGGGGCCAAAGTTAAAAGTTTTGTTTCCAGACAATAACTTTACAAAAACTGAACGGATTCTTTTCCAATTTGGTGTGTGGGTACCTCACCTAAAGATCTCCCTTAGGATTGTTTTTTTATGCCAATCTGCCTATAGGTGGCGCCACCTGCGGACCAAGTTAACATTTTTTCATACAATATCTTCTAACGTCCTAGCCGCATTAGGAAAAAATTGGTAATTGTGGGTACCTTGCCACTGGATCTCACTTCAGATTGCTCTGCATGCTGGGTACTGAAAGTTACGGTTCAAAGTCAAATCAAGTGTTTCGACGTCGGGGACTTGAACCCCTCAGGTTTTTATTTTTATTTCAAATTCCAATTTTAAACTGAAATCTCGAAATCACAATTTTTATTATATTTATATTTAATATATATGTTTTGCTGGGTTTTCATTAAGTTTAGCTTTATTTCCATATATGCACGTCTATGCAACACCTATAGAGCTTGCTTCATGGCCGCGCTCCGCTCGCTACTAACAATCACAGGAGTGATATTTGCTCAATATAATGAATGAAACACTGATCTCTGAAGCAGCAGGAACTCAACTTGGCTGGGTGGTGCTTAGTTGATTTATCGTGATATGACTGAAATGAGGCTGTTTAAAAAAATTCCTGTTTAGCAGAACCACCTGTCCCAAATTGTAATTTTTTTTTTTTTTTTTTTTTTTTTTTTTTTGTCCAGTTAAGCCCTGGACATGGATTGGGCTGTGGTATAGTGTCACCTTACTTAGCTGTTGTCAGAGGACCCCACTTCGCTTCAAAACTTGTCTGATACATATTACGTAGGGCTATATATTTTTCTATGTCCCTGGTCTTAAGAATCAATTGTTGTGCTCCCTGAAAGACTGGTTTGATATTGCAAGATCTACAAATATATATATACCGCTTTACTAACAGTAACAAATGATTGACAAGAACAGATACGGTATTACTTAGAATAACCTGAGAAACCGATAGTTCAGTAATAGAAATCGCCAAATTCTTTGCCCAGGTGTGCAGTTCTGTTCTATCCATATTTGTTTTGAGTATATGCAGTAATAAAATAAATGTACGAGGTTTTCTCTCTCCTGTCCTTTACAAAAACCCCTACAATTCCCACGTGGTCTGGGGTTTGGGGATGATGCCTGGATGAAATAATTAATTTGGACTATACAATAACTCATAACAATAGTCCCGCGGTATTTACTCATAATATAATGGTGATATCAATAATAATAACAAGAATAGTAATCATTAGTTAAAAAAAAGATCGTCAGTCATACTGATATTCATGATACTGTTTCTTTGTGACTAATGTTTTTTGTTTCCAAGACGTGGCCGGTCTCTATAAAGGACAACACAAGTTCAAGGTAGATTGACAGAAATAACACAGAAAGGGTCATTCGGATTTAACATTAAAGCAGTCGTTTGTCCATTATATGAGCATTGTCCCATGATATCGTGGCTGATAGCCAGAGCATGTTTAACTGACTAGTTCCCCGCAACAGGGGAAGAGGAAAGAATTTGTGTAGGCTGGTAGGTACATGAGGTATGAGGATAGGATAGGGAGGGGTATTGACCACGGAGAGAGGGAGAAAGGACAGGGTGGAGTGGGACAAGGTTGGGGTAGGGGTTGGGGTGGGGGTAATTCCCATGTAATTGAAAACTCGTCTCCAACTAACCAGTCGATATTAATGACCTAGTGATCAGATTGGGCTGTGGTATAGTGTCACCTTACTTAGCTGTTGTCAGAGGACCCCACTTCGCTTCAAAACTTGTCTGACACATATTACGTAGGGCTATATATTTTTCTATGTCCCTGGTCTTAAGAATCAATTGTTGTGCTCCCTGAAAGACTGGTTTGATATTGCAAGATCTACAAATATATATATACCGCTTTACTAACAGTAACAAATGATTGACAAGAACAGATACGGTATTACTTAGAATAACCTGAGAAACCGATAGTAATAGAAATCGCCAAATTCTTTGCCCAGGTGTGCAGTTCTGTTCTATCCATATTTGTTTTGAGTACCGTATATGCAGTAATAAAATAAATGTACGAGGTTTTCTCTCTCCTGTCCCAAATTTTATTTATTTGTTTTTCTCCTCATTTTTGGAGTCGACTCTTCAAGATCCAATCAAGCTGCAGCAAAACAAGAAGTTGAATTCTCAATAAATGTACACTAAAATTCAATGAAACTAGATCAAGATACAAACCAAATGATTTTTCTGTTCAAATAAACCAGTTTACACAATAAAGATATATTCATTCTATTCTATATGATATGACAGCCGTATAATAGTTCATTTCCAGAATTTCCTGTCAGTGTTCATGACAGAAACAGCCAAATCAAACAATTCAATAAAACAGGCTTTGGGTGTGGGATATGTAAAGTTATAAACCAGATATTTAAAATACACAAATATTTTCTGAAATTCAAAACAGTTTGTCACCAAGTAATGATACAATACGGTATACCATTACGGTTCTCAGAAATGGTCTCAATCCCGCTAAAAGCACGATCTTCGACATAAATCGATCAGTCTGATTTCTTGTATCACATCATACCTTAATTAACAAATTGGTTAATAAGAGAAAACGAAATGTACGTGGAGTGTGTCTGTACAGCATGTATAGCGTATCCAAAAATGTAAGCAAATTATATTTTTTTGCGATTTTTTACTGCTGATCTATTCATATCGGAACATCAAAAACTGGAGCCTGTGGACAGATTCATAAGTGCCATTACAAGGGCTTGCATCTATTTTAACCATTCACACAGTGTGTAAGCCTGTCCGCCTGTGATATATTTATGACGATGAAACTGTACGTCTTCCTGACGCAATCGTTGATGACACACAAAAACAATTGTCATCTTGGCAACATTTCAAGGCGATAGGAAGACAAGCACAAGAGACCATCATGTGTTGGCGACAATTCTTGACCATAACTGAATAATCAAGGTAATGGGAATAAATTCAGACAAAAACAGCTATTATAGTGTCGCATGCTTTCACTCTAGCGATAGTGAGGTAAGAAAATATAACAAATTTTGTGAAAGGATGGAATATTTCTCCGTATACTATCACTTTTATAAGTACATAAAAGACACATATTTATTCATGTATTAGTTCTCATTATTAATATGTAGAAATAAGCGTGTAATTTTCTTCCACGTTCTCAGCAGAGGTCGAAATGCAAAGTGCACTCATAACTGCTACTGTGCCCCTTTTCGATGTGACACAGTGCGCCTTTGTGAAGAGGTAGAAAATCGCGCTGTACGACTTTTCGACATGCTACCCAATTTTCCATGCACAATATGGATGTTATTTGTGCACATATCACTTTCCTTCTGAAATATGAATCGTCCAACAAAGGAAAGACAGAAGTATCAACATCAGGGCAAAGATGATTGCCAAAAAAATGCATGTCACGATGCAAGACACCAATTTCTCTTGCATTTTACACTCATTCTCCTTCTTTTTCCTGGCTAAAAGCAGGTATACACTATGGAGAAGATAACTAATTTGGATCTCCTCTACAGGTGCAATTATTGTGATTTCAGTTTGCCAGTGCCTTACATCACAACGAAACTCAATCATCTAATGTTTGGAACTGGCTACGACTTCCATGCATAACATGCAGATTTCATTGATCTAAACTTGGATTTTAGATGAAGTCAACGCATCCAGTCGGCATTTAAAATACGAAAACCTGTATACAAATTGCCTGTATAACTTGAGCAAGTACGTCGACACCCTAAGTTGTAATCGAGAAAACCACTGGATTGACAAGTACGGTACATTCCGAACTTGGAATTTAAGATAGAAGGCAATTTATACCCGAAAATGTATGCTTTCACAATCCAAATTAAACATTTTACAAAAGTGAAAATTCAAGATCCAAAATTGTGCCAATATATCGAGATTGGCACGAGGTACGGCAATTTCCAAATTTGCTTCTGCAAGATATGAAAAAAATGTACCGGTAAATATAAATCATGTAATTAAATTTTCATCCGGCGACACCGAAATTGAGAGAACACATTCCGTTCTGCACAACATATAAAAAAAATAATTAAAATTACCTGTGGATGCAGTTTTTTACATGCACGAAGAAATTACGAAATATAACATTTTCGCCAATACCGGCATATAGAAATATTGAGATTGGCAAGAAATACGGTACAGCATATCCTGAACCTGGTGTTGCAGGATATTAAACAAAAATGTAAATTTATACATGTTTTAACAGGTAGAATTTGCGAGGACGCCCAAAATAAATATGCATTCATCAAAAGATGAAAATACATATACCCGTAAATTTAAACCTTCGATATTACTATGGCATACCACCCAAACATGCCAAAGGATGTGATTGGAGCTAGGAACATATGAAAAATATGACCTATGGAAAAAAATAGATTTTGATACAAATGTATACTCCAAGCCAGCGAGTGTCGTGATTTTCAGATAAGGCCGTGAATTGGTGTATACTTTCGTGCAATTCGAAGACGTTGGACCGAACAGAAAACATATTAAGAGTGCAAAGTCATACCCATGCAGGATTAGTGTTATGCTTTGTCTCAATAGATTGATCAAGTTCCAAGAGATTGTAGCTGCGGACCGGGGCAAGTTCTGTTATGTTCGAATGTAAAATGAATATATTTACAGAGAGAATTAGACGTTTTCACCTAAAATCAGCGATTTTGCAGTAATACTTCAGGGTCCTGTCCTTCGAGAACCGTGATACTCAATGTCTTCGAATTATTCTGTGTATAACAAAATGTGGATCTTTATGCCAGTCAAAATGTTTCTTTAATAGGTAATATTTAATTTTTGGGAAGGGTTATTTTTGGCACCTCAAACTGGGGACGATTTCTGGCTCGAATGTACTGCGTCCTTAACGTCAATATTTCGTACATACTGAGACATTGGCAAGGAATACAATTTGTAAAAAAAAAAAAAAAAAAAAAAATACTATACCGGTCGGGTACAGTCTGCATGATAATTTTTGAATCACTTCTTTGTTCCTTTTGTAAGCACTGTAGTTTTGGTATATTCAGAATTTGCAATGATATAAAAAACAAAATCCAAATCTCAAAAGCAAAGCAACTTGTCAGCCAAGATGTTGTATTTTACATTATTGCGGTCGTACGACATAGATGATCTCCACTGGAACATTTTGAGACACTTGGTGTACCTACACGCTTAAAACTAAAGTGTTGAAACTTATTCATAAAGTGTTGAAATAACCCTTTAAGTGTGTCCACAGGGACTGCTCTTTAAGTGTTTTCCCTAAAGACACACTTAAATTATAGCAAGCCAAAGTGCTTTTTATTCTGAATTTCTGATATCGAAAATTAGAATTTCCGATATCGGGAATTCAATTTCCGATATCGGAAATTCTAATTTTCGATTTCTGATATCGGGAATTCAATTTCCGATATTGGAAATAGAATTTCCCATATCAGAAATTGTCACTGACTTTCCGATATCGAAAATGAAAGCTCTGGAAGCTTTACGAAAACTAGAATTGCAATTTCCGATATCGGAAATTCAGTGACAATTTCCGATGATGTATGTTAGGCTTTGCGAGCTTTGCGGATTTTCTCGTGGATCTTCCGCGGACTGGTTGTGGGCCTACGAATATTTCTTGGAATGATTCTTCCTCTGGTATTCTTAAAACAATTTAAAAACTATAAGACATAGAAAATGAAACAGATCATGGCACCGTAGTGTGGGTTCTGAGATATGAAACCCACTGGAATAATTAAGTCATCATTCGGCCCTACACATGAACACTAGTATCAGTGCCGATTAGACATTGCTATAGTATATGTGCACAGTAATTGCACTTCGCTTTTTACTATGACGCCAAAAATGCGCACAGGAACTCATCAAAAACTCGCACAGTCGAAGAAATCCCCTCGACAAAAATACGGACAGTCTCATTTCAGGACATGAACATTTGTTCCTAAATATTCGCCTCTTAATACTTATATTTATCTCCTCTGTACCAGTCATATTTGATTATATTGAAAGTGACGTTAAACCCTATAAAAACCTATATAAAAAAAAAAACATATTTGATTAACTACCATTCTAGTGTTCTATAATATACAGACCAAAATCCTATACCACAAGAACAATCAACTTGTTAATTGTAAAATTCGACAGAGTTTTGATAAATTTCTGACATGAACACGATTATGATGAAAACGAGATGATCTATGGAGTTGAATTTGACACAGGATCTGCCAAAATAAATCTAGAACATTATATCATTCAGTTTCTTCCATAAAGTGACGTGTAACACGCAGAAAATTGTAAAATGCTCAACCTCCATCTCAGCACACGTGTCAACTCGGTGCGATCACGTCAAAAATGGGCACAGATGGCTCGTCATAAATAAATCCCAGCCGGACAGGGTTATACACTGTGATTCAGAAATGCTGAAAACATACTGTGCGCATCGGTTCCTATTCCTGTCAAATTGTAATCATTCCAATGTAAGAAAGGCTTTGTTTGTAATATATCGCCATGCAAAGCCAATGTCATTATATTTTCGCCTTTAACCAGCCTAATGTTGAAAGTGACTCTCTCACTCTCTGTCAATGAATCAAAATGCTATAGTATTGTTTCTTTTCTTGAGCTGTTCAAAGCATTTGACACGGTCAACCATAATATTTTGCTATAATTGAAACTTGAACACTATGGCTTTCGTGGTCTGTCAAATACTTGGCTTGATAGCTATCTGTCGGAGTCGTCACAAATTGTAGTTCACCATGGCACCTTTTTAGAGCCAATACATGTAGCGTATGGTGTTCCCCAAGGATCGATCTTCTAAGGACCCGTCCTTTTTCTTCTCTATATTAATGACATAAGCAATACAACAGACGTACTATTAAAAACTATTTTGTTCACTGATGACACCAGCGTTGTATTTTCATCCACAGATCTATGATCTATCCGATGCTAAATTACTACCATGTCACAGGAACTTCAAAAGCTACATACCTGGTTTTGCTGCGTTCGATTGTCATTTAAGTATAGAGAAAGCGAAATATATGTTAATAAAACCCAACTTTCATAGAACAACAACACTTATTCTCCCATTGTTTATTTGTGGTACAGAAATAAAGTGTTCCCTAGTTCAAATTCTTTGGTATATATCTCAATAAACTGGAAATCTCAAATTATTTACATATCCAATAAGATATCACGGAACATAGGGATCATATTAAAAATGTCATAAATGAAAGAACTTGAAAGACTTGAGACACCATCTCCAAAATTGGCTAGCTAAATTTGGGCTCTCATGCATGTCATGTACATATAGCGATGACGGTTTTACAAATATTAATTTCGCTCACTCACTTGTGTGTGTTCACTCACTCACTTTCATTTGCTCCTCTTCTAATAATTGTAGTGTATGGAGGCTGAACACCAGTTAACTTCCTCGGTTTATCTTTTAATGTATGGTATTGTTTTGTTGAGGCCTTTCTATTACTGGAAAGACTCCTGTCTAGACTCAATGTTGTACCAAGACAAGTTTACTGTTCACTTGTTAGCTCACCCTGATATGATCCAGCTGGAGAACAGTTCGCTGCAGTCCTGTCATGTTCTTAAGACAAGGCCTAGTAGCCATCACAATATGAAAATCTTCTTTTATCAAAATAACCCACCTTCAAGTTTTAACACCATGTTAAAATTTGCTGAGGTGAACTGTGTTTACAGTTGGCATAATTTATCTTGGCAATTTCCAATGCCAAAGCTGATAGTGAGGACTGGACTGTTCTACTTTAATGGTATAGATATACATGTAATATGACATGAATGATATTGGTAACAATATTTTATGATGTTTGTATATTTATTTTTAGCACAGCGATACATGAAAAACTATGCAAGAAAAGTCTTCACTGAGCTGTACAAGAGACGCCTAGAATTAGGACCGGAACCTGAGCGCCACAGATCTGTCTGGTCAAATTGGTCAGTAGGCCTATAGACTCTAATAAGCGAGCTTCTTGCAATTGGGGCATGCTAGGAACTGGCATTAGGCATTCCAAATGAAATGGCATGGTGTGCTGAGATGGAACTCTTGGGAACTCCTTGGCATCTTTTTTCGACCTTGGCAGAGAATGAATGGCATATGGTATGCCATGTACAAGCCATTCCAATTGGAACTCCTCTCCATGCTGATTAGAACACTACAATGAGCATGGTGTACTGGTATCTCATTTCGATCATGGGCGTATGCCATTCCTATCAAGGAACTCATGCCCTAATTTCTAGAAGCTCCCTAAAACTGCCCAACATCTCATAGTATAGTCAAAGATCTGGTAGAGTTCTCATAAATATAGTACCATATTCAACTGTTTGAGATATTATTTTATACAATAAATTGTTGTGCCTGTATGTACAGTGATGATCTTGGGGTCATGGATTATGGTACAGGTACCATCTCAACCCATACTATTGATAGTATGTGATATATTTGTTTTGTGAAACACAGCTGTGAGACACTAATTCCCCCGAGTCTTTGGCTTGATTATTTTCAGGAATTATGATGCAGAGATATTCGCTTTTGGAAAACGACTTGGTGAGGATTTCAATGAAGACACCCTGAGACAAGCATTCGTTGAGAGGTGAGTAACTGACTCTGCATGTATTTGTCTCATGCTTGTCATATGAATATGGCCATCAGGGAGTTGACTATGATGACATTATCAGGTGAGGGGCGCAGACCATTGGTCTCCATCATGACATGGGTGGGAACATTTGGCACATTTATTCAATATAATTAAAGGACAAGTCTGCTCAACATCAGGAATTTGCACTACATGTATATAAATGCTCCCTGAAATAATGTGTTTCACGGAAATAAGCAATTCGATGTTATCATTTGGATTGTGTTTAGTTTGTGAAGATTGGCTGTAGGGCACCACCGTATTCAGGCCTATGCTGTAATGTTTTCTCAGGAAACCTGTTGCAGGTTAGCATGATTAGAAAATGGATAAACCTATGGTAACACAAGATATTATGGTAACCCATCTAGAGGTCTTCTAAAACTGAAATTGGGAAACCTCCAGGAGAACAGGGTTTATCGTTCATCATTACAGCACAGGCCTGGTATTTAGAGCATTTCCACAAAGTGGATGCTCTTATGTTTTCATGAGAAACGGCTCTGCCGGATCCGCCGCTGCCGCGACTTTAAACGTGAATATCTCTGAAACCGTTAAATATTTTCGGGTCAGACTTTGTGTGCTATCTCCTTAGGCCTGTGAAATTTGCCTGGTTGTGTTTCGATAGCTGATGCTCACCACTAGGTGGCGTTGTAGTCAGAGCATAGGTAAACCTTTCTGTGACGATTTCGTCTGAACGACTTGTTTGATTTCTATGAAATTTTATTGCAATGGTCTTGAAGGATAGGCAATGTGCTGAAATGGTTGTGGTGTAGCTGGCGTAATTATAAAGGCGCATTTTTTGCATTTCAAAAAAAGAAGTTTTTTGTGAAATAAAAATTTGCCATTCGCTTGGAGAAATATTTAAAGATTCTTCTCTTCTATGTTGCCAAGCATAAATGTAGGATTGCCGACATGATAATTTTCTTTTGGTGCGAACCAAATTGCTATTTAAATGAAAAATCTCAATTATCTGACTTAACGTCAAAACCTCCATAACCATTATCATGATTAAACTTTTTTCCATTGAACTTTTATGTGCAATCTCCCTAGGGCTTTAGATTTCACCTGCTTGTTTTTTGTGGTATTTGGTTGTCACTAGGTGGCACTATAGACATGAATGCAGGTAAACATGTGTAACATCATATCTTCTAAACAACATGTCTGATTTCCATGAAATTTGACTATAATGATCTTGCGAGATAGGCAAAGAGCTGACAAGATTTTGGTGGTGTTGGCGAAATCATGGAGGCGCATTTTTGCATCTCAAAATAAGAAGTCCCCACTTTTGAACTGTTGTCACCTTCACCATTGCGAATAAAAACAGTGTAACTTTAACTGTGATAAATAGGCAATATGCTGAAATGGTTGTGGTGTAGCTGGCGTAATTATAAAGGCGCATTTTTTGCATTTCAAAAAAAGAAGTTTTTTGTGAAATAAAAATTTGCCATTCGCTTGGAGAAATATTTAAAGATTCTTCTCTTCTATGTTGCCAAGCATAAATGTAGGATTGCCGACATGATAATTTTCTTTTGGTGCGAACCAAATTGCTATTTAAATGAAAAATCTCAATTATCTGACTTAACGTCAAAACCTCCATAACCATTATCATGATTAAACTTTTTTCCATTGAACTTTTATGTGCAATCTCCCTAGGGCTTTAGATTTCACCTGCTTGTTTTTTGTGGTATTTGGTTGTCACTAGGTGGCAGGTAAACATGTGTAACATCACATCTTCTAAACAACATGTCTGATTTCCATGAAATTTGACTACATGTATAATGATCTTGCGAGATAGGCAAAGAGCTGACAAGATTTTGGTGGTGTTGGCGAAATCATGGAGGCGCATTTTTGCATCTCAAAATAAGATTTTTCCCACAAAAATGGAAATTTACTTCTTTGAATCGGGGAAAAGTAATTTGAGTGTGCTGAGCATGAATATAACTTTCCCAGTGTTATAATTCACATCCCTTGTAAGCCAAATGGCCATTTTTTTGTAATACATGAAATTCACATGACTGGAGTCCAATATTTACATTCCCGAGGCCACATCTGAGGATTTTGCTTCATCATGTAGTTTCGTGATATTGTTCATCATTGGATGGCACTATAGACAGTAAACTTATATCGCACAATTTATTGGCATTTCATGAAGTTTATTGTCCGACAGACAAAGGATTTCAAAGGACTGAAATTTTTTTTTTTTTTTTTTTTTTTGATTGAAATTGAAGGGCCACCTCCCATACGGATTTGCAGCCCATCAACATAATGCTTGATTTATATCTCATTATACATTCTTTTTTACAATTACTAATTTTATTAACATTATGGTTTAAAAATGGATTGAAAGGACATTGGTGCTGTTAGCGCTAGCATATACATGTGGCATACAGCATAGTCTGCTAAATATATCTAAATCTAGGCTACATCAACCTCTGCTTACACACATAACGAAAATGCAGTCAGAGCAGACAGCCCTCGTAATTAGCGACGGCATTCAGCAAAAGCCGTCGTAATTGCCGACATATCTCTATTTTTGGTCGGCAATATTTTTGCTGTCGCATGTTGTTGTTGTTCTAGTTTTGATAAACCTCGAACCGTCGAGCATATATTCTCCGTCACTGGGATGTTTCCTGAACACGATTTCGCTAGGAGACTTCGAAAGATTTCACGAGATCATTATATTGAATCCCTTATACGCGGGTGTTTTCGGCAAATGTATCCACAACCTAATGTTCTAAGCGGTAAACTCGCAGCCGACCCGAATGCGTGAAGAATATCACTACATGGCGTGCTTTCCATAAAATGGTTGACAGTTACACGTGATTATCACAGTTAAAGTTACACTGTTTTTATTCGCAATGGTGAAGGTGACAACAGTTCAAAAGTGGGGACTTGCCAGCATAAAAGCAAAAGTAGCAGAGGACGGTGTAACTGTGACAAAATTTTACTGTTCTACTTGTTGAGATTTCTACTCGGGCAACAATCGTCCGAACCAACATGGTTGTACGTCAAATTTGACGGACAAATGGATTGTTGGCACTGATGTTATAAAAAAGTGTAACGCCGCCGATCACGTAAGCAAATCATCTGCCCACAAAAGATCTGTTGCTGCTAGTGCTGGACAGGGCGAGCCTTGTCAAACTACACTAAATAATGTTTTAAAATGTTCATTCTTTAAGTAAATATAATAAAACAAAACATGTCAAACATGAATAACTTTGAATGTTTATTTTTTTCTGTATATACATGCACAATAAATGGACAATGAATGCTGTTCAGTGGACACCATAGGCATGTGTTCAATGGCCAGCTGGAACTTGTATTAATACCACGCGCACAGGTAACTGTTCGAATGCATCAAAAGAATTAAATTTAATCACAAATTTACAGCCGTGTGATATGAGCAAATGTTGATTTAGAAAAATGCAGTGAAAAATGCCGTGGTAAATGCCGTCGTCGGCTAGGTTAGGTCAGCTACTTTTTTGCCGTGGCAATTTTTCCTAATTAAGAGGGCTGGCAGATATGCTGCCATCAATATGGTCAGTATGGAAAATTGCAAGGATTCAAGTGAACTTGAAGTCAGGCCATTTTGGTCAAATAGACATACTGTAATGTACGGTAACACTGATATTCTGCTTCACCTTTCAAGTCTCATAATGTAGGGCTGTATGTTGATCATTCAGGTGATAAAACCTGTAATGTTTGACTTGTTGCATAATGCAGTTATAAGTGGACTAGAAGACTGCTTGTATCAACAAAGTAAACACTTCATTCCAGAATCAATGCTATTTCTCTCTCCATTACTGATATAATAATTTCATCCTGTTTCCAATTACATCAGTCTCCAGTGGTTTTGAACTCTGGGCTTCCAGATGTCTGGGGATGCATTCTGGTCAATTTTTAGTGAATAAAATTACAAATTATCACTCAGTAAATGCTCAATTTTTTTGTTTTATGTGGAGGTCCCCAGAATTTATTTGAAAATCAAGATGTGTAATTTCACATACCGTTGCATTTTTACAGCATAGTTAAAAATGTTGATAATTATTTTTTTAACGGAAAAAGTAGAAAGATTTTTAAAGTGGAACTGCTACATACCTGCTATATGGCACATCCCACCTGGGAAATTTTTACATGTATATATCTAATTGAAGTAATCCATTGGAACCACTGATGATTTTCCAATAATAGAGAAGAAAAGCAACTCCGAGTAGCTAGGGATGACAATCACATTCTGTATATTTCGCTATTAGTTTTAGCATCTTCAGCAGTGAACAAAGTTACAAACAGCTCCATACGCACAGTATATATACAAGGCATAATGTGATCTTAGCCAATACACAATTATGAATAGGTGAGTCAGTATTATGTCAGTCAGTTTGGACGGATATTAAAATGCTGTCATTTTCGGAAATTAACCTGACAGCGATCTACAAATGATGTGATTCAGGTGATACAATACACACTGTAATTGATGAAAACAATACATAATCTGCTTATTTGACAAGAACTAAGTATACTGTACACAAATGAATAAAGTGTTGTGATATAGTGGGTACGTATTTACATTGAATATTTCTACATGTCATGAAGTTTGGATAAGGACTGTCATTTTAAGATAATATAGGTATAATTTACTTGAATTGAATTCAGAATTGATGAAAACCTACAAATGTTGTAACTCGCATGTTTCATAATTGTAGTATATTCCCATGTGAGTTACAACATTTGTAGAGTGTGTATTGTATCACCTGAATCACACCATTTGTAGATCACTGTCAGGTTATCGCTTAACATTTAACAATTTCTGAAAATGACAACATTTTAATATCTGTCCAACCTGATATAATTTACTGGCTTACCTATTCATAATTGTGTATTGGCTAAGATCACATTATGCCTTGTATATATACTGTGCGTATGAAGCTGTTTGTTACTTTGTTCACTGCTGAAGATCCTATAACTAATAGCGAAATATACAGAATAAAATTGTGATTCCTACTCGAGTTGCTTTTCTTCTCTATAATAGAAGTAAAATGGTGTGTTCTTGTGCATTTTGACAGAATATTTAGACTTTGAAGATGTGTAATGATGCCCAAAAATGAACTGAATTTTCCGTGTCATCTGTTTGTCTGTCTCTCTGTCTGCCCATCTTTCTTGTCATACATGTACCACACATGCAGCTGGTGATGGATCAGAAGCCTAATGAAATTGACTGACCTTCACCTGTTTTATCGAGGTCAAATTTAGCATTAGCAATAATTTTTAGCTCATATGGGCTGAAGGCCCGATGTGCTTATGTCATGGCATGATCGTGCGTCGTCCATCGTCCGTAAACATCTTCTTCTCTGAAACCGCTTGGCCGATTAAGCTGAAACTTGGCACGCATGTTCCCCCCAATGAGTACACCAGAATTTGTTGATGTCGTGTGGATACGATTTTAAATATGGCTAGCATGGCGGCCATCTTGAATTTGCCAGTGAAATCTTGTCATCATTTTTCGGGAACTACTTCATGCATCGTTCTCAAATTTGGTACACTGGTTCCCCTTTGGGTCTAGTTGTGCAACATGTGTACTTTAGTTCAATTTGAATATCCAATATGGCCATCAGGCGGCCATCTTGTATTTCCCCATGAAACTTTGTTATCGCGATTTCTCAGGAACTACTGCAGGGATCTTTCTCAAATTTGGTACACAGGTTCCCCTTGGGGTCTAGTTGTGCAAGATACCTTTTGTGGTCCGATTCAAAATCCAATATGGCCACCAGGCGGCCATCTTGAATTTCCCGATGAAACATTGTTATTGTGAATTCTCAGGAACTACTGCATAGATCTTTCTCAAATTTGATACACAGGTTCCCCTTGGGGTCTAGTTGTGCAAGATACCTTTTGTGGTCTGATTCAAAAATCCAATATGGCCACCAGGTGGCCATCTTGGATTTCCCCATGAAACATTGTTATTGCGATTTCTCAGGAACTACTGCATAGATCTTTCTCAAATTTGATACACAGGTTCCCCTTGGGGTCTAGTTGTGCAAGATATCTTTTGTGGTCTGATTCGAACATCCAATATGGCCATCAGGCGGCCATCTTTGATTTCCCCATGAAACTTTATCGCGATTTCTCAGGAACTACTGCATTGATCTTTCTTAACTTTGATACACAGGTTCCCCTTGGGGTCTACTTGTGCAAGATACCTTTTGTGATCTGATTCAAAGATCCAATATGGGCACCAGGCGGCCATCTTGGATTTCCAGATGAAACATTATCACGATTTCTCAGGAACTACCTCATGGATCTTTCTCAAATTTAGTACCCAGGTTCCCCTTGGGGTCTAGTTGTGCAACATACCTTTTGTTATTTGATTCGAAAATCCAATATGGCCACCAGGTGGCCATCTTGGATTTCCCCATGAAACTTTATCGTGATTTCTCAAGAACTACTGCATTGATCTTTCTCAAATTTGACACACAGGTTCTCCTTGTGGTCCAGTTGTGCCAGATACCTTTTTTGGTCCATTTTGAAAATATTCAATATGGCCACATCTTGAATTTCCCATGAAACTTTATCATGAAATCTCAGGAAATTACTGCATTGATCATTTAATGTTCAAGGGGGACAACACAAGTTAGAAACTCATCTGTTGCAGTCCTTTAGTAAAAATGTCTCACAGCTACTTTCTCCAGTTACAGTCAGATGAGCTACAGTGCCGTGGCACTATCTGTAAAGAGTGAAGATAGGCTCTCCAAATTTATAATACTTGTGCAATTGGTGACTGACTAGAAGCTATTGACTGAATCTATTTTCTCGGGTTATATACTGTATATTATGATATAACATGAAATATAGCTAGGTATTCTAAATTGATACCACATATGCAACTGATGATGGACCTGAAGACTATGAAAATGACTGACATTGACCTACATGTATTTTCCCAAGGTTAAAAACTGTATGTTAAGTCACATGTTAACTGCCAACATACACTTCAAATCTAACATTGTCATCATTTTGTTGTGGCTGTGGTTTTTCTTCCAGAACAATTTAGCGAATTTTGCATGTGTTCCAACAGCCTCATGCTTCAACACTAACTCAAACCATGCTGTATCGGCTGAGCTGTTGAAACACTCTCCATTTCCTAGCTCTGACATACTGCATCACTGTCGAAATATGGGTACCCGGTACCAAGACAGAGTGATAGATCACACAGCCAGTGAAGGTTCCCAATTTACACGTGTACATCGAATGTCGTTATTGCTTATTTTACAACAACAACAATTCGTTGACTTACAGTGAAAAATTATAGTGAAAGGTATCTGTTTTTTGTTGTTTGGCATTTTTATTTGCTGGCATTGTTTCAGATAGAATACAACAGCCTAATTCATACAATCAGGAATAAAAAGGGGGTTAAAATCTTTATGTTCAAACTTTTGTAGGAAATATGGAAGTGGCAATTTGAAATTTTATTTTTATTCGGTTTTTTAATGTCGGTGGGCCAATGAAACGCAAAATAAAGTTGGTGTTGCCTCGCACTGGGTTTCGACCATTGATGAGGAAATCCCTTCTCAGAGGCACTTCTACCAGTGACGATTCCTTATTGCTCATCCTCCAGGGGTATGTGCCCCACCCTCTGTCCCATCCTAAAAACAATTGCCACCCCTAATAGGGGGTGTGCCCAAATTGGGGAGATCTAAAGCCATGTGAGTACCAAATTATGTGTTACGAAATTATCTGGGGAAATGCTCTTCGCCCATGTTTCACATGAGCTTTAATTGTACTTGAAAACATCATTGGTAGCATCAAATGTTCATCGCTACAACGCTAACATTACTCCTACTCAGCTAAGACATCATTCTACCTGAACTCTGACATGATCTTCCCAAAATTCTGATGTATCTAATAACAGCTCTATTAAATGTACATGTATACATAAATGGATTATTCCTAAATCCCACTTCACAAAAGAAGATATCAAGGAGGAAATGTATCTGGAAATCTCTTTCGATGGATTAACATGTACAGTGAAGTTCTTGGCACTGTGATCATGGTGATGATGAACCTGATTTGTAATGGCACATTGAAGACACCTGGCAGTATTCCTAAACAATTAGACCAAGTCTGGAAAGAAGTAGCCTGAACCATACTCTGTTATACATGTTATTTGGTGCCTGTCAAACTATCTATAATTAACCAAACATAGTAGCTGTATAGTTGCAGAATCAACCATTTCAATTGCCAAAACATCAAATCTGCTGTTCTCCACTTATCTCTTGTACATGTAAATTGAGATCCAAGAAATGGTCCAAGAAATCCAATTTAGAATGTTCCAACTCACTAATACATATAGTTTACCATGAGTATTACTTCAAAATTAGATGATGTACAATTACAGGTACATTTTAATAGGTGATCGTAATGGAATACTTATCTGGAAAGAATGAGACTTACAGAAGTGTTCAATGTCTGTCATGTTGGAAACGCTATAGCTCTCTTAGATTGAAATTACATGAGGTTATATAGATCATATTTGTACAATGTTACTCTTATGCCTAAGCTAATGAATCCTATATCATTCTGTCCATTTCAGGTCCTACATAGACATAGAAGGGAAGAGGAGGGCAGAGTTAGGGTTTGGGGCTGATTTCGCTCCCCTGGAACTCACAGACAATGAGGAATTGGCTGTCAAAGGTAACACAGAGCCATGCCTTGTAGCTTAATGGCAGAGTATTTATAGAACAATCGGCACACAATCACGATCAAGATATGGAAATATACAACCTGAGAATACAAGTTTATAAAATTAGAACAGGACTTCTTCTTGATATATTTTTTACACATGGTGTGAACGAGTGTGATTCAGGTTAATAAATGGCTGCATGTATGAATCGGTTCACAGTTTCCTATTGTGATATTTCACTATTGATTTATCGACTGAAAAAAAAACATAAAAATATATCTGTTTATATTTTTGGATAGGGAGGCAGATCTTTCATTTGCACTATGCTTTCCCAAGTATGTTCTTATCCATTAACACAAACAAACATATATCCACACCAATCTTCTAAATCTGAGTTACAGAGCTATAGAACGATGATATGTATTGATATTAAATTTTTATATTTCGCAGGAACGGAAGTATCAAGTCATTACATCAAGGCCTTTATCAGACATTCATATCCGTATTTACCAGAGGAAGGAATAATGTGAGTACATCATACAACAGGATAGACTTATGAAAATTCAAATTCACTATTCAACAGCTATTCTACTTGTAGTTGGGCTCAAGGGCGTCGCTAGGAGGGGGTCGGTTGGTGCGAACGACCCCCTCTCAGCCCCCAACCTCATGTTATTTTCCTATGTTAGACAGCACAGTATTGGAATCTGTAATAAGTAAGCATAGGAAACGACCCCCTCTCAAGAAATCCTTGCGACGCCCATGGGGCTACCTAGAGTCTACTATAGCAACATTCTCATCCATGTATAATGGTAATGCTGGTGGTCAGAAATATATGTATGCTTCAGCAGGGTATGTGTTGAGAATTTTGTAGGAGCAACGATCTGCTGTGTTATGATTGTTTTCTCAGATATGATTGCTCATTTGCTATGGGTTTGCCCAGGCCAGAGACACCAGTTTAACTTGTAGATCAGAGCCTGGTGTGGGATGCAGAAAATGAATACTCAAAAAATCTGGAATTCAACAAATCCATAACAATCAGGCATAATTATAACCCTGGTTAGAAAAGCTGAATTGTGGTTAATTGATGCACACATATATGTATTGCAGTGCTATACATGACCATTTGATGAGTGAACAAAAGCTGGCATTTGTTGGAAGGAACCTGGGAATAGAGGATCTCATACTTTGTGCGGTAAGGCAACATAACTTTACTGATGTTATTTTGGATATTTAGTGAGCTGGTGGGAAAACTCATATAATGCAGTTATGGAAATACTGAATACTAAGTAATATTAAATGGATTGATATTCTCATGTCAGAAAAAAAATTATGCATTCTAATGCTTTACAACATTCATTGTGATCCATTATTTTGGTATGAAATGATAATAGAATAATTGTACTTGTTGCAGGATTTCCCCCCACTAGAGTCCACCCTGAGCCATACATTCACAGCCATCATTGGGGCACTGTTCCAGAATCAGGTGGGTCAGGTCTCGCGAAGTCACACCTTACATTAAACATCGGGTTAAATCTTGTTAAAGCATTTGTAAAGTACTTTGGTCATGGCATTTACCATGGAAGAATGCTGTGGCGAATTTCAAAGCCCGAGACATAGCACTTTCCATCTTACTCTTTCGTTTTAATACAGTATCCTTGTTTTAAAAATTAACCATTGTGTTCAGACAGTTGTGGTGTAAGTGTATATTTGGGATATTTGAGATGGAATTAATTTGGACTTTTAGCTTGGCAAGGCTCCTTTTTGCCTTTCGGGCCAAATTTGACTGAAAAGGTGTTATCATCATCTGTGTGTCTGTCTCTTTGTCTTTCTGTCTGTCCATCATCCTTACAAACAAGATCTCAAGAAGCATAGCAGCCAGGAATTCTACCATGTGGTAACTGAATGGTAACTGCAAGGGCCCCTGAACAGTACAGTACCAGTCAGTACTGACCAGTATCCACACAGTACCACTTAGTAACTGGTCAGTACTGATCAGATACCATACAGTACCGCAAGGAACAGGACTGAACATTACTGCATGATAACTGAAGAGAAACCAACCTGTTACTGTGCAGTACTGCTCAGTTACCGCTTGGAACCAGGCTGTTGCTTACTGACATGTACTGCTCAGTTCAGTGCAGTTCTAAGCTGTGATGACCACACAGGAACTGTTCAGTTTAGTACTTACATGTATAGTGGGCCTTTCCAAGCAGTAATGTTCAGTAGCGTACAGCTCGGGACATGTCTGTGAAAAAATGCCTGTGTATCATATATGCAGCTGATGATGGATCAGAAGCCTATAAAATGACTGACATTGACCTATTTTATCAGTGTTAAATTCTAGTTTTGTAATGCGTTTTGAGTGATTATAGTTAGGGTATTCAGATTCATTGTAACTGGTGATAAAGTTGAAGCCTACCTGAGTTGACTGACCTTAACCTATTTTTATCAGGATATATCTTGAAGAAGTGTAGCCAGGCTTTCCAAATTAATAGTCGATATATGCATCTAGTGATGATCCAGAACTTAGTTGAAGATGACTGAACTCGATCCATTTGTTCAAGGTCAGATTATATTAATTACAATATTTCTTAAAGGGTTGTACCTACACTGTTCAAATTGATACCACATGAGCAACTGATAACGGACTAAATCGTCTATCGATTATGACTGACCTTGACCTATTTCTCAATTTCAAATTCATATCGCAATTGAGAATTGGAGATGACTGTGATCTATTTTGCAGGATCAAATTGCTGGAACATGATTTCAGTATAAGGGGCAATATAGGAGAGCATTGCTTTAGCTTTAGGAATTTGGCAAAGCTCCAACAGAACCTTAGTACAAAACTTTCCCCCATCTAAATTGATGCCCTTGATAATAGCAAACTGTCCAAAATAGTATTTTGTAAAACTATTTGTATTGTATGAGCATGGTGTGGGCATTCTGTATAATAACCGACACCGGGACCTTGCAGCTAAAGATAAGATAGATGTAAACAACATACATTGGCATGTAGGACCTACCAATTAGTAGAATATTATGTGATGACTACATGTTACTTCAGATACAATGAAGTCTCTGTTGATTCTGAAGTTAAAATATTTTGTTCACAATTGAAGTTTTACGAGACCTTTTCCAATATTGAGTGCAGTGAAATAGCACTAGAGACAAAGAAATCAACTTGAAGTAGTAATTGATTCCAGTCCCATATCCTGTCTCAAGAGGTATTGGAGGCGTTTGGATCTATTATGTCTTGAATGTTCAAGGATTCGTCTAATCTTGCAGGGAGAGGATAAAGCTCACTCATTTGTGCGAGATTTCATCATCCCACAGTTGATTGGGAAAGACATCAATGAAATGTGGACGATCATCAATCCCATGGGTCTACTGACAGACATATTGACCTCTCAAGGTCAACCTCCTCCAGAACCAAGGTCAGCATCTCAGCGTTATGTTTATCTGATTGAGCGTCAGCCATTTAGTACGTACACCAGAAATGGGGGTTTTCTACACCCACTTCCTTCATACACAAACATAAGCTACCAGCAAATCTCCCTTCCTCTGTACGTATGTCGTGGAGCTCCCCATCCTCCACCCAACTACAAAATTAGTCAGCAAGCAGACTTTGTTCGTGTATGCACAAACTTCATTAACAACAACATCATGATCAAAAATGAATTTCCCATAATTTGCGATTTGTCCTAGGCCTACCGGTACCATAAGGGCCTGTTATTTATCTTCAATTATTTGAAAACATCTGGGGTGATAATGACGTTTATTTATAAAGAACAGTAAGTTCTCCATCTCAGTAAAACTTGACAATGACAATATGAATGTTCTAGCTAACGTATTGTATTGTCTGGAATATATTTGCACTTGAACACTAGCACGTGTTGGTTCAGGGGACACACCATGATCGCTAGAGATCAATGTGTAGAGAGTTGGAGACATAAAAAAAAAGAATGCCCGGAACGAGCATGAACAACTACAGAACTTATGATAGCAGCTGAGGTAAAAATGTTCTTATCTGAATATCTTCACAATGAACAAGTTAATACAGCGAAAAGATTCATATATTTCGAATCCTTGAGAAGTATGCTTTAAACAAATATATACATTACTATAGCCATGAGGCTTACATGTATATTTAACTGTACAAAGATAAATTCCAGGGGGTGTAAAATCTTCTGCATGAGGGCTCCATATCAACACAATCCATCCCAAAGCTCCTTGAAGCATTTTTTGTGTTTTTCCATCTTTAAAACTACTTTTTTTAATCCCTTTCGTTTACAGGTTGATTAGACAAAGTGCCTCTCAAACGGTTATGCCTCTCTACTGGGTTGGTGTTTACTGTGACAGAGAGCTCATTGGAGAGTGTAAGTAGAATGATACATTACTTTAATACATGACATATTAGTTTCAACTTTTGTGTGTTAACTCAGTGGTAAAGAAGTTGTCAAGTTCAACAATCATTGCAATTCATTGGTTCTTAATTGGATATTGGTGTTATTCCGTGGTAGATATTTTATCCCTAAACAATTTTAAAAGATTTTTAAGACTTCGGTTATTTACATTGATCTTAATGTTGAGCTTTTGGGTTTCGGATTTGGTGGCCTGATTTTGTGACAGACTCTTGAGACTGATTGCATGTGATCACATTATTGATTGCATGTTTACAATGGAATTAATGGAAAACAATATGGATTAATACAGAATTTGATTGCATGTTTACAATAGAATGAATGGAAAACAGTATGGATTAATACAGAATTTGATTGCATGTTTACAATAGAATGAATGGGAAGAATATGGATCAAAGAAAGAGATATGCCATTTGCTTTACAACCTAAATAAATTTCATTTTCATCTTCAGCACCCGGGGAGTCAGTGGGTATAGCTGAAGAAATGGCTGCCAGAGATGCACTGAAACAAATCTTCAGAACAGCTGATTACCGTGAACCGCTGTCATTTGGAGTAAAGGGAGATAACCTCCGTATAGACCTGAAGAAGGACAATTTGACATTGAGAGAATATGTACAGCAGAAGTTGTCTGATACTAGCTGACAATGAACCTACAGCCTTCATATGGGGCGTTGTTGGTGTCAATTAACAAGGAGATTTGTCTGGCACAAGCATGCCATGAAACCCAAGTTGTGGATAAATTTGTGACCATAAATCAAGCTAAACATAGCACAATACTACAAATGTCCCTAAAATGAAACTACACTGTACATACATTTGCCTCAATAGAAAAGGCCTGGTATAATTTTGATACAGCTGAATATGCCCAATCCATGAGTAAGTAAGAAGTTTATTGAATAAAAATCAAAATCGTTGTTCTGCAGGATAAATGCTTTAATAGTTGTGCTATTTCCCACAAACGTTATAAATGGGTTGATCAAATTTATTGGACCTGGACATTAGGATAATGATACAAACACTGATGTTTGATAAGATTATCTGTTTGGTTTCTTCCAAATTCAAAGACTGATTTAATTGATCAGGTAAGCAGATCAGAATTTGACCTCAAATGTCTAGGTGAGATATTGGTAATATTAATAGACTAAATACACGCCTTCCGGGTCGTAGAAAAATAGCAAAAAACGCCATGTTTCCTTCCCATAGTGCAATGCGAACCACAAGTAAACTTTTGCCTCCTGCATGCTGTAAGTATAGGCATGGATTGAAAATTGCCGGAAAAAGTTATCTCAAAGGATTTTTTACATGATTTCTTCAGACTTCTTTCACTCGAGAACAGTTCAGTGATAATTTAGGTCCCTGTCAGCTTCTGACGCTGTCTATAAACAATCTTATGATGGTGATTTTCCCGAAGCCCATGTTGAAGGCATTGCTGTATCAGGATCTTGCTCCTGGGAAAGGGGCAATAACTCTTTATTTTTGCCACTTTCAGACGACCGGCAAGTTATGTATTGATGGAGTATGTACCATGAGGTACTCGAAGTCACAACATCTGGAAATCTAGAAATCTGAACTTCAAACCATTGGTTGTAATATCTACATTGTAATGATTGTATCATGTCAACTGTCTATGTCTGATGGTAATCAGTGAGTTTCTCATCAAATTTTTGAAAACTAAGAATTTTCTTTTCTCATCCTGTCCGGATAGCCTGGAGATTTTAGACTTCCATATAAGTAGATATTCCCATGCCTGAATCAAGGGGATCATGTATCTCGTGTAGGTCTATCTGTTCAGCAGTGCGACTTGATGGAGGGTAGAAGAAATGTAAAAAAAAACCAGGAACGAATCTTTGTCTTTAACTGATATCTTTATATTACTTTATTATCTTTTCAATGCCATTAATGTGAACTATTATCACCCATAAAATGATATATAAATTGCCTTGTCTGTGTTGTCATCTCCCCCCCCCCCTCGCCCTTTATAGCACAGATTCGAACCCAAGTGGTGCATGCGTGAAAGTTTGCCAGTTACTTGCTGACGGGCGGTTATTCTCGCTGGGTACTCCGGTTTCCTCCGCCATTCGAACTGCCCGTCACAATATGAGTGAATAAATCGAATCCCCCCCCCTTTATAACGGGCATGGGTTTGAGCCTCATTGGTGCATGCGTGAAAGTTTGCCAGTTAATTGCCGATGGGCTGTGGTTTTCTCAGGGTACTCCGGTTTCCTCCACCATTCAAACTGGCTTTCACCATATGAGTGAAACCTTGAGTGTGACCACCCCCCCCCCACAAGTTTAAGCTCTGCTGGTGCCTGTGTGAAAGTGCCAGTCACTTGCTGACAGGGGGTGGTTCTCTTCGGGTACTTGGCCATCGTCCACCATTGAAACTGGCCGTCACCATATGAGTGAAATAATCTTGAGTGTGATATTAAACCAAATCCCCCCTTATACCATTTTTCTGGAACAACCCTGATACAGATGTAGAAAGGCATCTCTCTTCATAGTGTGCAGACAATATGAGACATACCTTGTGAGCTTTAACCTGTATCCCACACTTAATCATATTGCCCATGTTCAGGGGTGAAGCACGCTAGATCTGAAGTCCAGCTACTTACAGTAGATGTTCCCTCCAATGACAAGATGAAAACTGCATTCGACACCTGAAAGGGGCTGTACCGAATGCAGGTTAATTGTCTTATCCCAATCATTTTCTCATCAAAATTTTGAAAACTAACGAGCCTTTTTTCATTGAAATGCTCAAAATAGCCATCATCCTTCTGGTATAGGTAATTTCTAATGGAGATTTTAGATTTCCATAGAAATTCCCATGACTGAATCAAGGGGATCATGTATCTCAGGTTGAGGATGCAGCAATCACTAACTAGTGTAGGTCTATCTGTTCAGTAGTGTGTTGGAGGATAGAAGAAATATAATAAAAAACAGGAACAAATCTTTGTCTTTAACTGATGTCTTCATATTACTTTATTACCTTCTCAATGCTATCAATGTGAATTATTATCAACCATAATAGCCCCCAATCCTTCATAACTTTTCTGGAACATCCCTGATACAGATGTAGAAAAGTGTCTCTCTTAATAGTGTGCAGACAATGAGACACCTGTGCTTTAACCTGTATCCCACACTTCAATCATCATGCCCATGTTCAGGGATGAAGCATATAAGCCCAGTTACTTGCAGATAGACATTGTCTCGGAGGACAAGCCAAAAACTGCATTTCCCACCCTAAAGGGACTGCACCGATTCCGGGTGATACTATTTGGGCTCTGTTGCTTCAGGGACGTTCTCGCCTTCAATGAGATGTTAACACACTGTGAAAGTGGTCCGACACATGCAACCTAAAGCTTTAACCCATCAAATGTTTTGTCTGATCAAGCCCTGTCACCCCCATGAGTTACTAGGTTTTGGCTGAGGGTGTGAAAGTTGACCAATGAAATGTGCAGCTATTATTAACAGTTTGTCCAACCATTTTCTACAGTAACCCGTCATCAAGAAGCCATCGAGCAGCAAGTGGATATCCATAGCACTGCAAGGAGGCATGGGCGCAGGATCACTGGCTTCAGCCATTCATCATCATCACACAGGTGATATCCAACAACACTTTCCGCATCCAGGATTTGGAATGCAGGTAGAAGGTCCTTTATCCACCATGATTGGTTGAAGCTGTGTTAACCCCGGGAAGCCCAGGATGGCAGTGAAACTGAAGGAGATGCCAAGTCGAACAATGCTTGGTTCCTCTTGGTCCTGATTTTCCTTGAAAAATCCTTGAAATATGACAATATTTAGGATACTCCTATATGGGGTATATGACTAATTTATGCAAGGATGATGTCAAGGTCAACGGTGGGCGGTCAATAGGCTGACCTTCAAATTGAGCTTATTAATCCAATAAGAGGCTCTAATTTGCTTTTCGTTGCAACAGTGGGTGAAACTGTATAGTGCAAGCGTCTATTCCGTCTTGACATTCATATTCAGCCGTTGTCCATTTAAGAATTTCCGCATTCATGACCCAAGGACCTAATTCATTTACATGTAACCTCATTAGTACCATATTCGAAGAAATAATCATAGTATACATAAGCATAGGCTGGTTCCCTGCAAGAGATAAGCGGTCAACAATTTTCAATGATGATGGCAAGACAGAACTTAAAACCGGATATGAATAGGGCCAATAAAAAATTGTATGTTCCCACATGCACAGTGCGTACTGTGCGAATTGCATAAGCACGAGTTGCCTCATTGTACCATACCCTGGCACTTTTGCTACTGCTTGTTAACATTCAGTCATTGCCTTGTTCCATAACTGATTGAGTATGGCATGTTAATGTCATCATTTTCCTCATTGTCAGGGTTCCTGAACTGTCCATGAAAACTTTCCTCAGGGCCTCGCATTCAAGTGCATGACCTATTATGAAAATTCCTCAAATTTCACAAGATCCCGAGGTATTTATCGACCTGTTGTATCTCTTCTCCACCAATTATAAACTCTGTGATTGTTAGAACTCAGTCATGTGAAATGAAAAATATTCTGTGTCATTGTGAAATGTTACAGAGAATATTTTGTACACATGATCACAATTTGGGATACAGCAAAACAATTGATACTGTGTAATAATTCTTAGTTTTGAGAGAGAACTATTAATTCAAGGACTTTTGCGGGACCTCTCCTAATTATCCCCCGCCGGATATATAATTGCTGTTTGTGTGTGGGTGGGTGTCTTCGCATGGTGTGTGTGTCACGTTTTCTTATTAAATCGATAACTTGAATACTGTTTGAACTGAAGGTATAATTGGGCAATAGCTTTCTTGCTATTGAGTTCACTAGGTCAAAGGTCAAGGTCACTTGTGCTAGAAAACCTGCAAAAAAGAGGGAAATCTTCAGTTCCAATTTATGAATTGGTACCAAACATTGGGTACGTAGTGTCGATAGGGCGAAGATCAATTCAATCAAGCCAGAGAACCTGTATAGGAAAATCTCCTGTTCCATGTCCAGAATTGGTTCAAAATTTGATACCTGTCTTGCATATGTGCAGAGAATAACCCCATGTGTTGCTCAAATCTACACCTGCTATTGCTTAGCCTTATTCTCTCCTTTAGAAGATTCTTGTAAGAAAATAAAAGTTGTCTCCCCCTGAAGGCGCTCAGTCGGTTGGCTCTGCACACATGTCCCATGAATACTTTCTCTTCCCTTCTTACAGCTGCCGAGTGCAGACGTCTTTTGAGAGGAGTTTCTACATTCGAGTTTTTGAGAGATGACTTTCTAGTGTTTTCTTTTTGAAGCTATCTGTTACATTTGTACAATGTCTGATAAGAATTCTACAGTCCCCGTAAATTCTAAACGCTGCCGTATTTGTTGGCTTTCTTGGTCTTGCCATAAAAACTGGCGACTCATTACTTTGCTGAACTGTAGTTACAAATTGGCTTCACTTTGCATTGCTAATCGGCTTAAGGGACACTTGAACAATATAATTAATGATGATCAAAAGGGATTCATGGCTGGACGGTTTATTGGGGAAAGTACTAGACTTATTTATGATATATTGGCTAAAACTGAACAGGATGAAATCCCTGGAATGATACTTTCGGTAGATTTCGAAAAAGCATTTGACTCGGTATCCTGGTCTTTCATTGAAAAGGTGTTAATAACCTTTAATATTGGCCCTTCCTTTAGAAGATGGGTGAAAACGTTTTACTTTTCCATCTTTTCTAGAATATCTGTTAATGGGTACTTGACTCAGCCTTTGTCAATTGGTAGGGGTTGCCGCCAAGGGGATCCATTATCACCCTACATTTTTTTGCTTTGTGTCGAGATTTTTGCAATAATGCTACGTGCAGAGCACCAAGTAAAGGGTATTTCTATTGGTACAGAGGAGTTTAGACTGACACAATATGCGGATGATACAACATTAATTTTAGATGGTAGTGAACGTTCTCTCCGTGCCGCCCTAGACCTATTAGACAGATTTTCAAAAATATCTGGGTTAAAAATTAATATTGAAAAAACCCAGGCTATTTGGATTGGTTCTAAACGAGGCTCTACCGAAACGGTTTGTGAAGATTATGATCTAAGATGGACAGCTCAGTTTACCATTTTAGGAATACATTTTAATACAAACCTAGATGTGATGGTAGGGGAAAACTACAGGGTAAAACTGAGGGAAATAAGGTTTTTGTTACAAAATTGGAAGAGGCGCAAGTTAACAGTTAATGGGAGAATTGTTGTGATCAAACAACTAGCTATTTCTAAATTAATTCATTTACTGACAGGCCTCCCATCCCCGGATCTGGCTGTTTTAAAAAAGTTAGAGAGTGATTTTTTCAAGTTTATTTGGAATGATGGTCCTGACAGAGTGTCGAGAAAAACGATGATGCAAGACTACAGTAATGGGGGGTTAAGGATGCCGAGTGTCCTATTACTAAATAAATCTTTAAAACTACATGTATCTTGGTTAAGACGACTAGTTCTAGACCCGCTTACATCATGGACGAGATTGGTAAAACAGGACATCGGAATTTTTTTGTCAAACTTATTTAAGTACGGACCTGTATACGTTGAAGTCATACTACCCCGGGTAAGCAATGTTTTCTGGAAGGAAGTAGTTTCTTTTTGGAAAGAAATGGTTTGCGCTATAAGGATAGATACACCAGGTAAAGTTTTTTACGAGCCATTATGGTATAATAATTACGTCAAGGTGGGCGGTGTCCCGGTGTTTTACAAGGAGTGGTCCGATAAAGGTGTTCTCTATATATTTGATCTCCTAAATGAGGACGGAAGCTTCCTTGGGTACGATGACTTCTGCGCCAGATTTGGTTTTCGTCCCTACTTTACGAGATATATGGGTATAATTATGGCTATTCGTAGCTCGTTTAAGAAATTTCTGATCTCCGAGCCAAACATTACTCGTCCATTTATTCTACCTAATATATCAGTACTTACAAAAGATACTAAGGGTGTTAAAAGTATGTATAACACCTTTCTGGATTCTAATTATCAAAACGCCAAATCAAAAGAAAAATGGGAAAGAGAATTGGGTAAAAAAAATACGAAGTGGTGGAGTAAAGTATACCTTATGCCTATCCGCACTACAGTAGACACGAAATTTCGATGGTTTCAATTTAGAATTATGCACAGAATCCTGAGTACAAATTCATATCTGAAAATTATTGGAATTAGAGACCAAGATAACTGTACATTTTGTGATAAGGAAAAAGAAACCATCCTTCATTTATTTTGGACCTGTACAAAAACTAAACAATTTTGGATTGAATTTGAAATGCTAATAAAGCAGAAAGTGGGGGTTCAAATACAACTCACCGCAGAATCCATTCTATTTGGTGATCTAGTCAGTACTGGTTTATTAAATTTGATAGTGCTTGTAGCCAAATTTTATATATACAAAACCCGATGTCAGAAAAATAGACTTTACATATCTACTTTTAGAAGGGAATTGTTTTCATATTACCAAACAGAACAAAATATGTACGCCATGGGCGACAAGTATAACAAATGGCCCGGTAGGTGGGGATCTTGGGTTGAATTATTTGAAGATTTGCATGGCAAGTAAATGGTTTCCAGGTATACTGCTGTCCTTTGTGGAACCAAAATATGAAAATGAAATGTTTGAATTGAAAGCTATTTGATTCTATCCAGTCTAGTGGGCGTGATTTGTGTATAGCTTTTGTGGTTTTATTATATTTTTTCTGTATTTATGTTTGTAAGGGCTTTGTGACTACGTTCTACTTTCTGGTCACTCTTGTTTCTGTAAGAATTTTATTTGCGTGTGTCCTTTTTTGTTGTGCTTTTAACATTGTTACATATATATGTTTATATTCAGGTGCAAATAAAGTATGGAATTATAAAAAAAAAAAAAAAAAAAAAAAAAAAAAAAAAAAAAAAAAAAATGAATACTTTCTCTCCCCTTCTTACAGCTGCCGAGTGCAGACGTCTTTTGAGAGGAGTTTCTACATTCGAGTTTTTGAGAGATGACTTTCTAGTGTTTTCTTTTTGAAGCTATCTGTTACATTTGTACAATGTCTGATAAGAATTCTACAGTCCCCGTAAATTCTAAACGCTGCCGTATTTGTTGGCTTTCTTGGTCTGTTTTGGACTCCCACTCCACCTGTTTCTCCTGTAAAGGTCATCTTTGTTATTGGGAGACCACTTGTTTAGAATGTGTAAACTGGGACAATGCTGCCTGGCAGAAGTATGCCCAGGCTAGACGTGCATTTTTGCTACGATCTTCCGAGGATACTAACGTTTCTGCTGATGAGGGACATCATTCTGAAATTGCTCTCATCACTGATTTTAAATTCATGAAGATCTGCCTGGTATTAGCCCTGGCATGTCCTGTTCGTCTTCTTTTAGAATTCTGCCTAGTGGTATGGTCAAACAGGCCTAGACGGGTCTATTCGTAAAGACAAGAACTCGTCTGGCGACTCTGGCTCTAAGTTCAAGTCTGGAGTTACGCAATCGTCTACAGTGTCTGGGTCAACAACAAAAGACACTGTCTCTAAGTGGAAACCTGCTTTCGCGGATCGACCTTTCTGTTGTCGAGGTCGAACAAAAGGCCCTTTCTTCCCCGACTCCAGCTTCATCTTAATTTTTGTCTGCTGTGGATATTATTTCACAGTCAGTTTCTCGGGAAAAGAAAAAGCAGCAACGGTCTTCTATTTCTCCTTTGCGATTTAAATCACGGTAGTCTTCTACAACTGGTTCGTCCAAAACGGCTTTTCGGACTACGGCTGTTCGTCTACCTTCCAGGTCCAGGTCTTCATTACGTCATTCTCGTACGCCGCTAAGTCTTTCTCGTACGCCACAACGCTGTTCCCGTATGCCGCGGCACCGTTCCCGTACGCCACAACGCCGTTCCCGTATGCCACGAAGCAGTTCCTGTATGCCACAACGCCATTTCCGTACGCCACAACTCTGTTCACGTACACCACAACGCTGTTCCTGTACACTACAACGTCGTTCTTGTACGTCACAACACCGTTCTCGTATGCCATGACATTGTTTCCATAAGCCACAACACCATTCTCATATGCCACAACATCGTTCTCGTACTCCACAACGTCGTTCTCGTACACCGTTACGCCATTCTCGTGCGCCAGTACTCCGTTCCTATACACCTTCACGTCGTTCCCATTCGCCACAACGACGTTCTTGTACGCCTCAACACCGTTCTCGTATGCCAGAACACCCTTCTCGTTCGCCACAACAGCATTTTCATGCACCACTACGTCGTTCTCATTCTCTGTTACGCCGTTCTCGTACACCCCTACGTCGTAGTCGTCAAGGTTGTTGTTCTCTTCGGGTCCTTGACGAGGGTTCACCTGATCGTCGGTCATCTTCAGCGGCGTCTTCTTCTGTGCGGACGTCTTCGACCTCTCGGAGCAAGTTTGTCAACACGAGGGAGTTATCATTTGAGGATAAGATGATGGCTCTTATTGCTCTTGTTCCTCAGATGCCCGGACCTACTAGTGCTGACTCCTTGTTTTCTCGTTCTGGACATAAGGGTGTGGCTGCGGCAGCTTCTGCCATTTCGTCCACACCTTCGTCATTTTCTCTACTACCTGTGCTCCATCTCCGGCTTGGGCTTCTAATTGTCCTTCTTTCGAACGTTCTCTGGAGGACGACGGTAAGCTTAAGAAGCTTGTTTTCTCGTTTTACCAGCTCCACGATGGTACTCTACCTGCCAAGCCTCCTAAGTTTGACCATAATTTGGATCAAGTTTTGAAAGTCTTCCAAGAAACTGAAATCTCTATCTATTCCACCGGCTGTGGTTGATAATATTTAGGATATGTTGCTCGCCATTCATCGTATTACGTCATATACCGACTGGTTCCTATACGCTACAATCCTACACTTATAACATTTTTCTGGAACAACCCTGATACAGATGCAGAAAGGCATCTCTCTTCATAGTGTGCAGACAATATGAGACATACCTTGTGAGCTTTAACCTGTACCCCACACTTAATCATATTGCCCATGTCCAGGGGTGAAGCACGCTAGATCTGAAGTCCAGCTACTTACAGTAGATGTTCCCTCCAATGACAAGATGAAAACTGCATTCGACACCCGAAAGGGGCTGTACCGAATGCAAGTTAATTGTCTTATCCCAATCATTTTCTCATCAAAATTTTGAAAACTAACCAGCATTTTTTCATTGAAATGCTCAAAATAGCCATCATCCTTCTGGTATAGGTAATTTGTAATGGAGATTTTAGATTTCCATAGAAATTCCCATGACTAAATCAAGGGGATCATGTATCTCAGGTTAAGAATGCAGCAATCACTAACTAGTGTAGGTAAAACAGGAACAAATCTTTGTCTTTGACTGATATCTTCATATTCCTTTATTACCTTCTCAATGCTATCAATGTGAATTATTATCAACCATAATAGCCCCCAATCCTTCATCACTTTTCTGGAACATCCTTGATACAGATGTAGAAAAGTGTCTCTCTTAATAGTGTGCAGACAATGAGACACCTGTGCTTTAACCTGTATCCCACACTTCAATCATCATGCCCATGTTCAGGGATGAAGCATATAAGCCCAGTTACTTGCAGATAGACATTGTCTCAGAGGACAAGCCAAAAACTGCATTTCCCACCCTAAAGGGACTGCACCGATTTCGGGTGATACTATTTGGGCTCTGAGATGTTGACACACTGTGAAAGTGGTCCGACACATACAACCTAAAGCTTAACCCATCAAATGTTTCGTCTGATCAAGCCCTGTCACCCACATAAGTTACTAGGTTTTGGCTGAGGGTGTGAAAGTTGACCAATGAAATGTGCAGCTATTATTAACAGTTTGTCCAACCATTTTTTACAGTAACCCGTCATCAAGAAGCCATCGAGCAGCAAGTGGATATCCATAGCACTGCAAGGAGGCATGGGCGCAGGATCACTGGCTTGAGCCATTCATCATCATCACACAGGTGATATCCAACAACACTTTCCGCATCCAGGATTTGGAATGCAGGTAGAAGGTCCTTTATCCACCATGATTGGTTGAAGCTGTGTTAACCCCGGGAAACCCAGGATGGCAGTGAAACTGAAGGAGATGCCAAGTCGAACAATGCTTGGTTCCTCTTGGTCCTGATTTTCCTTGAAAAATCCTTGAAATATGACAATATTTAGGATACTCCTATATGGGGTATATGACTAATTTATGCAAGGATGATGTCAAGGTCAACGGTGGGCGGTCAATAGGCTGACCTTCAAATTGAGCTTATTAATCCAATAAGAGGCTCTAATTTGCTTGTCGTTGCAACAGTGGGTGAAACTGTATATTGCAAGCGTCTATTCCGTCTGACATTCAATATTCAGCCGTTGTCCATTTAAGAATTTCCGCATTCATGACCCAAGGACCTAATTCATTTACATGTAACCTCATTAGTACCATATTCGAAGAAATAATCATAGTATACATAAGCATAGGCTGGTTCCCTGCAAGAGATAAGCGGTCAACAATTTTCAATGATGATGGCAAGACAACTTAAACCGGATATGAATAGGGCCAAAAAAAAGTAGTATGTTCCCACATGCACAGTGCGCACTGTGCGAATTGCATAAGCACGAGTTGCCTAATTGCGTCATACCCTGGCACTTTTGCTACTGCTTGTTAACATTCAGTCATTGCCTTGTTCCATAACTGATTGAGTATGGCAGGTTAATGTCATCATTTTCCTCATTGTCAGGGTTCCTGAACTGTCCATGAAAACCTTCTTCAGGGCCTCGCATTCAAGTACATGACCTATTATGAAAATTCCTCAAATTTCACAAGGTCCCGAGGTATTTATCGACCTGTTGTATCTCTTCTCCACCAATTATAAACTCTGTGATTGTTAGAACTCAGTCATGTGAAATGAAAAATATTCTGCGTCATTGTGAAATGTTACAGAGAATATTTTGTACACATGATCACAATTTGGGATACAGCAAAACAATTGATACTGTGTAATAATTCTTAGTTTTGAGAGAGAACTATTAATTCAAGGACTTTTGCAGGACCTCTCCTAATTATCCCCCGCCGGATATATAATTGCTGTTTGTGTGTGGGTGGGTGTCTTCGCATGGTGTGTGTGTCACGTTTTCTCATTAAATCGATAAATTGAATACTGTTTGAACTGAAGGTATAATTGGGCAATAGCTTTCTTGCTATTGAGGTCACTAGGTCAAAGGTCAAGGTCACTTGTGCTAGGAAACCTGCAAAAAAGAGGGAAATCTTCAGTTTCAATTTATGAATTGGTACCAACATTGGGTACATAGTGTCGATAGGGCGAAGATCAATTCAATCAAGCCAGAGAACCTGTATAGGAAAATCTCCTGTTCCATGTCCAGAATTGGTTCAAAATTTGATACCTGTCTTGCATATGTGCAGAGAATAACCCCATGTGTTGCTCAAATCTACACCTGCTATTGCTTAGCCTTATTTTCTCCTTTAGAAGATTCCTGTAAGAAAATAAAAGTTGTCTCCCCCTGAAGGCGCTCAGTCGGCTGGCTCTGCACACATGTCCCATGAATACTTTCTCTTCCCTTCTTACAGCTGCCGAGTGCAGACGTCTTTTGAGAGGAGTTTCTACATTCGAGTTTTTGAGAGATGACTTTCTAGTGTTTTCTTTTTGAAGCTATCTGTTACATTTGTACAATGTCTGATAAGAATTCTACAGTCCCCGTAAATTCTAAACGCTGCCGTATTTGTTGGCTTTCTTGGTCTGTTTTGGACTCCCACTCCACCTGTTTCTCCTGTAAAGGTCATCTTTGTTATTGGGAGACCACTTGTTTAGAATGTGTAAACTGGGACGATGCTGCCTGGCAGAATTATGCCCAGGCTAGACGTGCATTTTTGCTACGATCTTCCGAGGATACTAACGTTTCTGCTGATGAGAGACATCATTCTGAAATTGCTCTCATCACTGATTTTAAATTCATGAAGATCTGCCTGGTATTAGCCCTGGCATGTCCTGTTCGTCTTCTTTTAGAATTCTGCCTAGTGGTATGGTCAAACAGGTTGAAATTGACAACGGCCTAGACGGGTCTATTCGTAAAGACAAGAACTCGTCTGGCGACTCTGGCTCCAAGTTCAAGTCTGGAGTTACGCAATCGTCTACAGTGTCTGGGTCAACAACAAAAGACACTGTCTCTAAGTGGAAACCTGCTTTCGCGGATCGACCTTTCTGTTGTCGAGGTCGAACAAAAGGCCCTTTCTTCCCCGACTCGACCGACTCCAGCTTCATCTTAATTTTTGTCTGCTGTGGATATTATTTCACAGTCTGTTTCTCGGGAAAAGAAAAAGCAGCAACGGTCTTCTATTTCTCCTTTGCGATTTAAATCACGGTAGTCTTCTACAACTGGTTCGTCCAAAACGGCTTTTCGGACTACGGCTGTTCGTCTACCTTCCAGGTCCAGGTCTTCATTACGTCATTCTCGTACACCGCTAAGTCTTTCTCGTACGCCACAACGCTGTTCCCATATGCCGCGGCACCGTTCCCGTACGCCACAACGCCGTTCCCGTATGCCACGACGCAGTTCCTGTATGCCACAACGCCATTTCCGTACGCCACAACTCTGTTCACGTACACCACAACGCTGTTCCTGTACACTACAACGTCGTTCTTGTACGTCACAACACCGTTCTCGTATGCCACGATATTGTTTCCGTAAGCCACAACACCATTCTCATATGCCACAACATCGTTCTCGTACTCCACAACGTCGTTCTCGTACACCGTTACGCCATTCTCGTGCGCCAGTACTCCGTTCCTATACACCTTCACGTCGTTCCCATTCGCCACAACGACGTTCTTGTACGCCTCAACACCGTTCTCGTATGCCAGAACACCCTTCTCGTTCGCCACAACAGCGTTTTCATGCACCACTACGTCGTTCTCATTCTCTGTTACGCCGTTCTCGTACACCCCTATGTCGTAGTCGTCAAGGTTGTCGTTCTCTTCGGGTCCTTGACGAGGGTTCACCTGATCGTCGGTCATCTTCGGCGGCGTCTTCTTCTGTGCGGACGTCTTCGACCGCTCGGAGCAAGTTCGTCAACACGAGTGAGTTATCATTTGAGGATAAGATGACGGCTCTTATTGCTCTTGTTCCTCAGATGCCCCGACCTACTAGTGCTGACTCCTTGCTTTCTCGTTCTGGACATAAGGGTGTGGCTGCGGCAGCTTCTGCCATTTCGTCCACACCTTCGTCATTTTCTCTACTACCTGTGCTCCATCTCCGGCTTGGGCTTCTAATTGTCCTTCTTTCGAACGTTCTCTGGAGGACGACGGTAAGCTTAAGAAGCTTGTTTTCTCGTTTTACCAGCTCCACGATGGTACTCTACCTGCCAAGGCTCCTAAGCTTGACCATAATTTGGATCAAGTTTTGAAGTCTTCCAAGAAACTGAAGTCTCTATCTATTCCACCGGCTGTGGTTGATAATATTCAGGATATGTTGTTCGCCATTCATCGTATTACGTCATACACCGACTGGTTCCTATATGCTACAATCCTACACTTATAACATTTTTCTGGAACAACCCTGATACAGATGCAGAAAGGCATCTCTCTTCATAGTGTGCAGACAATATGAGACATACCTTGTGAGCTTTAACCTGTATCCCACACTTAATCATATTGCCCATGTTCAGGGGTGAAGCACGCTAGATCTGAAGTCCAGCTACTTACAGTAGATGTTCCCTCCAATGACAAGATGAAAACTGCATTCGACACCCGAAAGGGGCTGAACCGAATGCAAGTTAATTGTCTTATCCCAATCATTTTCTCATCAAAATTTTGAAAACTAACAAGCATTTTTTCATTGAAATGCTCAAAATAGCCATCATCCTTCTGGTATAGGTAATTTGTAATGGAGATTTTAGATTTCCATAGAAATTCCCATGACTAAATCAAGGGGATCATGTATTTCAGGTTAAGAATGCAGCAATCACTAACTAGTGTAGGTAAAACAGGAACAAATCTTTGTCTTTGACTGATATCTTCATATTCCTTTATTACCTTCTCAATGCTATCAATGTGAATTATTATCAACCATAATAGCCCCCAATCCTTCATAACTTTTCTGGAACATCCCTGATACAAGTGTCTCTCTTAATAGTGTGCAGACAATGAGACACCTGTGCTTTAACCTGTATCCCACACTTCAATCATCATGCCCATGTTCAGGGATGAAGCATATAAGCCCAGTTACTTGCAGATAGACATTGTCTCAGAGGACAAGCCAAAAACTGCATTTCCCACCCTAAATGGACTGCACCGATTTCGGGTGATACTATTTGGGCTCTCAGATGTTGACACACTGTGAAAGTGGTCCGACACATACAACCTAAAGCTTAACCCATCAAATGTTTCGTCTGATCAAGCCCTGTCACCCACATGAGTTACTAGGTTTTGGCTGAGGGTGTGAAAGTTGACCAATGAAATGTGCAGCTATTATTAACAGTTTGTCCAACCATTTTCTACAGTAACCCGTCATCAAGAAGCCATCGAGCAGCAAGTGGATATCCATAGCACTGCAAGGAGGCATGGGCGCAGGATCACTGGCTTGAGCCATTCATCATCATCACACAGGTGATATCCAACAACACTTTCCGCATCCAGGATTTGGAATGCAGGTAGAAGGTCCTTTATCCACCATGATTGGTTGAAGCTGTGTTAACCCCGGGAAGCCCAGGATGGCAGTGAAACTGAAGGAGATGCCAAGTCGAACAATGCTTGGTTCCTCTTGGTCCTGATTTTCCTTGAAAAATCCTTGAAATATGACAATATTTAGGATACTCCTATATGGGGTATATGATTAATTTATGCAAGGATGATGTCAAGGTCAACGGTGGGCGGTCAATAGGCTGACCTTCAAATTGAGCTTATTAATCCAATAAGAGGCTCTAATTTGCTTGTCGTTGCAACAGTGGGTGAAACTGTATATTGCAAGCGTCTATTCCGTCTGACATTCAATATTCAGCCGTTGTCCATTTAAGAATTTCCGCATTCATGACCCAAGGACCTAATTCATTTACATGTAACAGCATTAGTACCATATTCGAAGAAATAATCATAGTATACATAAGCATAGGCTGGTTCCCTGCAAGAGATAAGCGGTCAACAATTTTCAATGATGATGGCAAGACAGAACTTAAAACCGGATATGAATAGGGCCAAAAAAAAATAGTATGTTCCCACATGCACAGTGCGCACTGTGCGAATTGCATAAGCACGAGTTGCCTAATTGTATCATACCATGGCACTTTTGCTACTGCTTGTTAACATTCAGTCATTGCCTTGTTCCATAACTGATTGAGTATGGCAGGTTAATGTCATCATTTTCCTCATTGTCAGGGTTCCTGAACTGTCCATGAAAACTTTCTTCAGGGCCTCGCATTCAAGTACATGACCTATTATGAAAATTCCTCAAATTTCACAAGGTCCCGAGGTATTTATCGACCTGTTGTATCTCTTCTCCACCAATTATAAACTCTGTGATTGTTAGAACTCAGTCATGTGAAATGAAAAATATTCTGCGTCATTGTGGAATGTTACAGAGAATATTTTGTACACATGATCACAATTTGGGATACAGCAAAACAATTGATACTGTGTAATAATTCTTAGTTTTGAGAGAGAACTATTAATTCAAGGACTTTTGCGGGACCTCTCCTAATTATCCCCCGCCGGATATAGAATTGCTGTTTGTGTGTGGGTGGGTGTCTTCGTGTGGTGTGTGTGTCATGTTTTCTCATTAACTCGATAACTTGAATACTGTTTGAACTGAAAGTATAATTGGGCAATAGCTTTCTTGCTATTGATTTTGAGGTCACTAGGTCAAAGGTGAAGGTCACTTGTGCTAGAAAACCTGCAAAAAAGAGGGAAATCTTCAGTTCCAGTTTATGAATTGGTACCAAACATTGGGTACATAGTGTCGATAGGGCGAAGGTCAATTCAATCAAGCCAGAGAACCTGTATAGGAAAATCTCCTGTTCCATGTTCAGAATTGGTTCAAAATTTGATGCCTGCCTTGCATATGTGCAGAGAATAACCCTATGTGTTGCTCAAATCTACACCTGCTATTGCTTAGCCTTATTCCCTCCTTTGGGAGATTCCTGTAAGAAAATAAAGCTATCTGTTACATTTGTACAATGTCTGATAATAATTCTACAGTCCCCATAAATTCTAAACGCTGCCGTATTTGTCGGCTTTCTTGGTCTGTTTTGGACTCCCACTCCACCTGTTTCTCCTGTAAAGGTCATCTTTGTTATTGGGAGACCACTTGTTTAGAATGTGTAAACTGGGACAATGCTGCCTGGCAGAATTATGCCCAGGCTAGACGTGCATTTTTGTTACGATCTTCCGAGGATACCAACGTTTCTGCTGATGAGAGACATCATTCTGAAATTGCTCTCATTACTGATTTTAAATTCATGAAGATCTGCCTGGTATTAGCCCTAGCATGTCCTGTTCATCTTCTTTTAGAATTCCGCCTAGTGGTATGGTCAAACAGGTTGAAATTGACAACGGCCTAGACGGGTCTATTCGTAAAGACAAGAACTCGTCTGGCGAATCTGGCTCTAAGTTCAAGTCTGGAGTTAAGCAATCGTCTACAGTGTCTGGGTCAACAACAAAAGACACTGTCTGGAAAACTGCTTTCGCAGATCGACCTTCTGTTGTCGAGGTCGAACAAAAGGCCCTTTCTTCCCCGACTCGACCGACTCCAGCTTCATCTTAATTTTTGTCTGCTGTGGATATTATTTCACAGTCTGTTTCTCGGGAAAAGAAAAAATCTACTCGGCGAGAGGTTAATCCCTCTGGTAGTTTTTGTCCCTTCAACAAGTGTTTTCGTTTTCGTGGTCGACGCACCATGCGTGGGGGGGGGGGGCTTTCTAGAGGTAAAGATGCCTTCAACAAGTGACTATCTGCATGTCACAGATTTTCAGCTACCCGCCTTCCGTCCTTTCAGTCATGTCGGCGGCGGCCGTTTGCAGCACTTCTGGCAGAATTGGCAACTCATTACAGACAACGTTTGGGTACTAGAGACTCTAAGAAAGGGGTTCCTCTTCGACTTCCAGTCTCAACCCAACCTCATCGCCCGACATCGTCCTTCACTCTTGCCAGTTCCTTCAGGACACATTCAGACGCTTCTTTCTTCCTTCACCACTCTCATCGCCAAGGGTGGGGTCAGGGAGCTATCTCGGGCCGAGGACAGCATCGGTTTCTACAGTCATGTCTTCCTTGTTCCGAAGAAGGGTTCCGATCAAATGCGTATGATCATCGACCTCAGACGGCTCAACAAACTTCACCTGTCACCACCTCCTCATTTCAAGATGTCATCAGTTTCATCGATCCGGGCCCACATACATCACCGGAATTGGTTGGCCTCCATCGATTTGCAAGACGCATATCTCCATATACCCATTCATTCTTGCCATCGCCGTTACCTGCGTTTTGTCATCGCCGGTCGTCGGTTCGAATGGCAAGTTCTCCCATTCGGAGTCATCATTGCCCCATGGCTTTTCACACACATTACTTCACCGGTCATGGCATTTCTCCATCTTCTCAACGCTCAGATCCAGTTCACGTTGGTCATTCTTCAACTTCTCGGGTTCATTCCTCACCCTCAGAAGTCAGAGTTAGTTCCGGCTCAACTTCATCATTACATTGGGGCAGTCTTTGACACGGTCCATCAACTGGTACGACCTCCAGAGGACCGGTGGACCAAACTTCAGGCGTTGATACTAAAGTTCTTGTCATCACCCTCGCAGCCCCTTCATCTATGGCAGAGTCTTCTAGGCCTACTCACAACCACTCAGGACCTTACTCACTACGGCCGACTCCCAAGTTCGACCACTACAATACCATCTTTTGCTTACCATCTGTACATCGATGCCTCCCAGACAGGTTGGGGAGCCCATCTAGACGGCCTACAAGTGTGCGACAGATGGTCGATGTCGGATGCCAGACTTCACATCAACCTTCTGGAGATGAAGGCAGTCATTTTAGCTGTCCAGCATTGGAGCTCTGTTCTGGTGAATACGTCCCTTCTCATCGCAACGGAAAACTCGACCGTCATTGCTCACATCAACAAGATGGGTACCACCCGATCTCTCTCGACTTTTTGGCTGGTGTGGACACTCTTCGACTGGGCTCTTCAACATCACTGCCATCTCACCGCTCGCCATGTTTCGGGTCGGCTCAATGTCCTGGTAGATCGCCTTTCCCGTCCCGACACCGTTCTTCAGACCGAGTGGCAGCTTCACCCGGAGGCTTTCCTACGCATCTCCAGCATCTGGGAATCTCCCTTGATCGATCTGTTTGCAATGAGGAACAATGCACAGCTCCTCCTTTTTTGCCAGTCCGATTCTGGATCCTCGAGCCTTCGCCATCGATGCTCTATCGATCAGTTGGGACAGCTTCCTGGCTTATGCCTTTCCTCCCATCGCCCTGCTTCAGGAGGTTCTATTAAAGATTGCTCAGCACGACTGCGTCATCCTTCTCGTTGTCCCGTGGTGGCCTCGGCGTCCATGGTTTCCGAATCTGATTCATTTGCTCACCGCCCCACCACGCCGCCTTCCAGGTTGGCCCAATCTGTTGCGTCAACCTCACGGGTTAATCCCTCACAATCCTCAGTGGCTCAACTTACATGTCTACAGACTATATAGAGTGCACTCACAGACCAAGGATTTCCAGCAGAAGTTGCAGAGACGATGGTTTCAGCCAACCGATCTTCCACATCTCAGCTCTACCAATCTAAGTGGTCATATTTTGTCGCCTGGTGTCGAGGCCGAGGCTTTGATCCCGACACTACCTCTATTTTCATAGTAGCAGACTTCCTCTTTCACTTACATCGAGATAGGAAGTTTCAGATTAGCACCATTGAGGGATACCGGTCAGCCTTAGCCAGGGTTCTTTGTCTTTCGACTAGTTCTAATGACAACATCTCTGCTCTTCTACGTGCATTCGCTTTACAGTCTCGTTGTACTCGACAACTGTTACCGAAGTGGGATATTGGGGTGGTCCTTGGCGCTCTTCTTTGACCACCCTTCGGACCTCTCCAATCAGTTTCCATTAAAGCTGTTTCTTACAAGACTGTAATACTAGCGGCCTTTGCTCCGGCTTCTAGAGTATCCGAGCTTCATGCTTTGGAGAGGAAGTCTATGAGTTTTCTTTAGTCCATGCAGTTGCAAGTGAACTGCCCCACCCTTTCGTTTGTCGGCGGGTTGCCTACATGAAGGGACGTCACTCTTGTGACGCAACGTCACAACTTGACAACTGTAGACTACTGCATGTTTCGATCCAAGGGAGATAATCAGAATCCAGGCACTTTCGAAGTTTCAACATTACTGCGCGGACCGGATCCCTTCAGTATTAAGTATTGTACCATCCTACTATTTTCGAGCATGGTATCTTAAAAGAGATATCTCAAACTAGCCCAGTAAACAGAACAGAATTAGCATTCGTTCCTAATTATAAAATCTTAAGTATGTTTCATAGCTTATGCCAAAGTTTCAAAGAGATTTGTCTTCCCTTCCAGTATCCAATGATGGCACGTGCAAAAAAAAATAATAATACTACAAAACGAAGACGAAGGATGTTCCATACATGTACATTCACTTTCAGATTAACTTTGCTCATTTCTCTTGTATTATAACAACCGACATAAGTACAGTTTCTAGAAATCTTGAAACTCCTGAAACTTAAGATTATATCTTGGTGTGTTTCAGTGTCCCTTTTTCGATCTTTTTCGCTCAGATTCGAAGTTCTATAAACAAAATTACAAATCAATCTTTTGTTCTTGGTAACAATGGACAAAAAGATCCTCTTGTCATTAGCTTACAATTATCGGGCAATGGTGGGCGCCAAGATCCTTCAGGATCTCTCATAATATCTGTCCAACCTGATATAATTTACTGGCTTACCTATTCATAAATGTGTATTGGCTACGATCACCTTGTATATATACTGTGCATATGGAGCTGTTTGTAACTTTGTTCACTGCTGAAGATGCTATAACTAATAGCAAAATTACAGAATAAATTGTGATCTCTACTCGGAGTTGCTTTTCTTCTCTACAATTGAAGTAAAATGGTGTGTTCTTGTGCATTTTGACAGAATATTTAGACTTTGAAGATGATATGTAATGCCCCAAAATGAACTGAATTTTCCGTGTCATCTGTCTGTCTGTCTCTCTGTTTGCCCATCTTTCTTGTCATACCACATATACAGCTGGTGATGGATCAGAAGCCTAATGAAATTGACGGACCTTCACCTGTTTTATCGAGGTCAAATTTAGAATTAGCAATAATTTTTAAAGGAGTGAAGATAGGCTCTCCAAATTCATAATGCTTGTGCGATTGGTGACTGACTAGAAGCCTATCCCAGTTGACTGAATCTATTTTCTCAGGTTATATACTGTATATTATGATATAATATGAAATATAGCTAGGCATTCTAAATTGATACCACATATGCAACTGATGATAGACCTGAAGTCTATGACTGACATTGACCTATTTTCTCAAGGTCAAAAACTGTAAGTTAAGTCACATCTTAACTGCTAACATACACCTCAAATCTAACATTGTCATCATTTTGTTGTGGCTGTGGTTTTTCTTCTAGAACAATTTAGCGAATTTTGCATGTGTTTCAACAGTCTCATGCTTCAACAGTAACTTGAACCATGTTGTATCGGCTGAGCTGTTGAAATAGCCTTCATTTCCTAGCTCTGACATACTGCATCACTGTCGAAATATGAGTACCAAGACAGAGTGATAGATCACACAGCCAGTGAAGGTTCCCGATTTACATTGAATGACGTTATTGCCTAAGTAGTATTAGCAGCATTTTACAACAACAACGATTCGCTGACTTACAGTGAAAAATTATAGTGAAAGGTATCTATTTTTTGGTGTTTGGCATTTTTATTTGCTGGCATTGTTTCAGATAGAATACAACAGCCTAATTCAAATTTTGCCCGAAGGGTATTGTCAGCGTCGTCTGTCTGTCTGTCTGTCTGTCCATCTTTCTTGTGGACACGATATCTCAAGAAGAATTATAGCCAGGCATTGTAAATTCATACCACATATGCATCGGGTGAAGGGTCAGAAGCCTATTGAAAATGACTGACCTTGACCTATTTTATCAAGGTCAAATTGTAGTATTTGCTATATTTTTTGAAGGATTAAAGCTAGGGTCTCTCAATTTATATCATATATGCAACTGGTGCTTGACTAGAAGCCTCTCCCAGTTGACTGACCTTGTCCTATTCTTAAAGGTCATATACTGTTTATTATGATATAACATGAAGAAATAAAGCTAGGCTTTCCCAATTAATACCATGTATACATCTTGCAAAGATCCAGAGGTGTACTGAAGATGATTGACCTTGACCGTGGGGCTTTCCGGGATTGACCTGGGATGTCGTTGTGCACACCGCAGGTCATGGTAAGAATTAGCCTCAGCTCCTCAGAGAGCTTGTCGTAAGAGGCGACTAACTGAGGCACCTGTGGGGTTTCCGGATGTGAAAAGGAATAGGACCCAACGTCGTGATATGACTGAAATATAGTTGAAAGCGACGTTAAATCATATTCACTCACTCACACCTTGACCTATTAGCAAGGTCAAATTTTAGTATTTGCTATATTTTTTGAAGGATTGAAGCTGGGGTCTCCATATTCATAGTACTCATGCAACTGGTGATTGACTAGAAGCTTATCCCAGTTGGCTGACCTTGACCTATTTTTTCAAGGTCGTATACTCTTTATTATGATATAACATGAAGAATATAGCTAGGCTTTTCAAATTAATACTATATGTGTGCATCTGGTGATGCTCCAGAGGTGTACTGAAGATGACTGACCTTGACCTATTTTATCCAGGTCAGATTCTATTTAGTACAATATTCCATGAAGGATTATATCTGCATTGTCCAAACGTATGGCTGGACCTAAAGTCGATTGAAGACTTATCACCGATCTTGACCTATTTTTAAAAGGTCAAATTCTACATGTTAAATCTTAAAATCTCCAAATTCATGTTCCATATGCAATTAAGTTAGACTTGTCCTGAACATTGTTGAAGATGACTGACCTTGATCTATATTTCCAAGATAAAATTACTTAATCTGATTATGAGCTATATAGAAGAGTATATTTAGAGCTAAGAATTCGGTCATGCGCTTCCAGAACCTCGGTGCAAAATTTCCCCATCAATTAAGGCCTTGGCATAAGCTGACCTTGCCCAACTATGTATTGCTTATATGAGAGAACTACAATCAACCCTTCAAGATCATATTTTTGTTAATCTAGTTCTAAAAATACACGGATGATATTATACAATGCATGATTGCTGGGTGTAGACAATGAGTGATAGCCGAGGGGTATTGGAGCCCAATGGGCTATTTTTCAGAGTGTTTATCTTTAGTTCAATTGACACGTGAATATTACCTCCAAGGGACATCATACAACTGGGATACAAAAAAACACCTTTGATAATAATAAATACTACGTAAAATGCTGAACTGTATATGATAATGTTTAGAAAGATTGCAAGTAAATTATGACTATTGACGTACACAAACCCCTTCTCCGGAAAGAAATTTTTTCAAGTTGATATTTATTGCGTTGCATGTAGATTATATTGTTTGCAAATATTTTGTAATAATTTATACCATATTTTTTGTATATACATATTCATTTGATTGGTGAATAAAAATTCAATTCAATTCAATTTGGAGACCATGACGGCCTCTGAATGGTGTAGTACAATTGAATTACAAAACCAAATCCTGATTGTATATAACACTGGCATTTATACTAAATACAGTATAAAAAATGTCACACTTAGGGCTATTAATAAGAAAGATAGTGATTTGTTTGTGATCAAATGGCATTTGACGGTTACCCCCCAATTGTACCACCACGACTTTAGGCATTAAAAAAAACTGCGCTGCGTGTCACTGAACAATAAATCATGTGAGATAAATGGGATCAGTGTAAAGAGATAGATACGAATACGAATACATATACCACCTTTTTGGAAGGGAGTTGTGGATATGGTCCCCACGTGATGTCATACGATTGAATTACATAAACAAATCATGACAAATACAACTCAGCCATTATTTACGAGTAATATGTACTAGGCTATCAATAACAGTGACTGGGTGTTTAAATTCACGTAAGTAGTATACAGAGTGCATTTCAATCCTCATTCGCCCCACTGTGCATGCGCAAGATCCCTAAAAAACCGGGGAGTGGGGATCTGTGTGGGGAGGTCTGCGCAGGTGTTTTGCGCAAGTATGACACTTTCGGTCTGCGTGAATCGGGCGTGACCTTGGGGCATGTATTCCTCCGCGGTGATGCGGTCTGGCGGTGATGCGTGGTCCCAAATACGTGGGTTTTCGTGAGAATGTTCGGCGATCTTCAGGGGCCCCTACTGGACCGATTGGGTCGAGTGAGGTGTCAAAGTGAAGCGCTTCTCCAGGGCGATCAAGTCATCGGTGAGTGCATGTAAAATTAGGAATTGTCCCGAAAATATAAAAAGCGGAACACGGTCTTTACCTCTAAAATAGGGAGAAACTCCTATCAACCCTATCCAAAAGGGCGAATATCGGTCCCCCGGGCTTATCGGGTCCTCCTGAGAGAGGCAGGGTGGGTGTATGTAAATTGAGGATTTGTCCCCCGAAAATATAAAAAGCGGAACACGGACTTTACCCCTACAATAGGGGAAAAACTCCTATCAACCATGTCTAGTGGGGGCTAATATCGGTCTCCGAGCTTATCGGGGCCTGCCTATCAAGTCATGGGTGGGTGCATGTAAAATTAGGGTACTCGTCTTACATCAAGGTTTTCTCCATGTAGGTTACTGCACAGGTCACGTGGCTTTGGTGGGTCTGCGCAAGTGTGTGACGTCACTTCCGGTTTTCAGAATGACCACATACTACCTCCGAACACAGAAGAGTTCCAATTTTTCCTTAGACCTTAGACGTATGGAATGCATGTACTGGAACAACTAGGGACCTGTTCAACATCCGGGGTTTCTCACCGGGTTTTCCCCGGCCCGACCGCACGCAGTTATCCAGCCGCGCGCGGGTTATCCGGCCGTGCGGCAACGGCGGAAGTTCGCGGGTGAATTTCGGGTCAAAAGGTCAAATGTCACATCCAGCTCAAAAAGGTACGGCGCATCACGTTGGGCACACCGGTTCTCGTCAGATCACCGAAGTTAAGCAGCGTTGACCTCGGTCAATACCTGGATGGGTGACCGGGTGCTGTACTGACTGGGCTGATCAGTGTCCAGAATAATAGGAACTGTGGACACTCTCGTGTTCTGGCTCATGTAGGCACCGTCGTGATATGACTGAAACAATGTTGAAAACGACGTTAAATCCTACTCACTCACTCACTCACTCCAGCTCAAAAGGTCAAAGGTTCCCCTTCCGGCAATGTTCGGCCCTCTCCGGGTCAATAGATAGCCTTTACCCGCCCTCCCGAAGCACCCATGGAATGCACAGATCACGCCATAGCATTATAGTATGGGGTTGAGTGTGTGTACATCCGGTTCCCCAGTATGCGCGCGAATGACGTCACTATGACGTCACATCCGCATGTAAACTTCACGCCATAGCATTATACTATGGGGCCGAATGTGTAGTAAGTAGTAGACATCTTTGCTCGGTGTGACCTAATCGTCGTCGGGCAGGCCTGGATACTGTTCGGGCAGCATGTCCTGGAAGAGTTGTTTGCGCATCCTGATCGCATTTTCCAGGGCCTCAGTGGGTGGTAGCCCCATATCCTCTTCCAAGTGACGCTTGGTCTTCATGATAGACCTGTGCGTGGGGTCGCCTTTCATTTCAAGCGGTAGTAAGGTATACTGTTCATAGATCGCCATGGCTGTTTTCCTGATGCAGGGGCGCATTTGGGTGTACGCCTGTAGTAAGTTATCCTGTCCGGCGTCCTCGATCGCTGCAGCATGAGTATTGATAGCTGCTGTCACAATAAGATCCCAGAAGGTAGGTTCTGCCTCACTTTCCTGGTATGTAGGCTGACAATCTGAGGTCAAGCTCTCCGTATCAGTATATAGACTCTCAGCAGTCTCACTTTCCTGGGATGTAGGCTGACTATCTGAGGTCAAGCTCTCCGTATGAGTAGATAGACTCTCATCAATCTCTGTATCGGCTTCTTGTGCCTCGGAGTCTTCAATCCCATGTATATTTTTCTCGTGTCGCATCATATCGTAACGTCTGGTGAACGTGCGTTGGCATTCAGAGCAAGTATAAGCCATATTGACGGTTGAACGTCGACTGTGCGTGTTTTGGCAATACACTTGCTTTTATAGACAGTAATGCCCGTCAACGCTTAACTTAACGCTGGTATTCGCCCGTTGGGATAGGGTTGATAGGAGTTTTCCCCTATTTTCGGGGTAGAGTCCGTGTTCCGTCTTTTATATTTTCGGGGACAAATCCTCATTTTACATGCACCCACCGATGACTTGATAGGCAGAACCCAATAAGCCCGGGGACCGATATTCGCCCTTTGGGATAGAGTTGATAGGGGTTTTCCTCTATTGTAGGGGTAAAGCCCGTGTTCCGCTTTTTATATTTTCGGGGCATATCTTAAATTTACATACACTGAATGAAGGAGCTCACCCATTGGCTCTTTTTCCGGCAAGTCCATTGGTTCTTTTATCGATCGCTCATTGGTTCCTTTTATCCACCGCTGATTGGTCCAAATGAGTTGTCCACCTAGCCCCAGGTTAATTTACAATTCGCAAATACCAGGTTAAATGAAAATGGAAATACCCCGATGGAAAAAGAATGACGCAATTGACTCCCCAGTGGGAAACCCTGTGGGGAAACCCGGGAATGTCCCCGCTCCAAGGTCATATGTCACCTGATCTTTGCCAGAACTTTTTTGGACCCCCACGTCACCTCCACGTCACCTGGCGGATGCAAGCGTTACCTCCCCCGGCAAAATATGCGGTTAAATCCCGTGACTATACTACTAACGTGCATTAGGGCATTGTTACCAGCAAGTTCTGAGCTGACCGAATTCTGATAAAAATTTGATTGATAATTATTTTTTTATTATTTATTGATGGCTCAGCGAGTGCACTGTCATGCACATCGGGAACCCTTACCTGTATGTTTCACTGTGACTTTTGAAGGTTCCCTGATACGGCATATCATGTTGGAGACACCGGTTCTCGTAAAATCAGCGAAGTAAGCGGCTTTGAGCCCGGTCAAAACTTGGATGCGTGACCTCGTGCTGTACTGCTGGGCTGATAAGTGTCCAGGGTAATAGGAACTGAGGGCGATAATAGTTGCTACGCTAATGACGCACCAGCGGTGATCTGGGAAAGTTAATATTACCCACTGTCAATTAGAGACTTCTATATAAATTATCTCAAGGTAGCACATAGGGCCCCCAAGTCATCTCTCGAGTACACACTTAAATCATATCAAACCCTACTTCGTAGGTCCTGTAACGTTAGTCACACTGCCATGTATAGTAGAGTAATGGCAATTTAGTCTCCCAGTTTCACTGTGACGTTTGAAGGTTCCCTGCTACGGCATATCACGTTAAACGAAGTATATTGATCATGTTAATATTATTTTAATGATCAGTCAATGACCGCGGCTCTAGTGAATTTACGCATGTGTTTACTATCATTTCTGGGCTACCAGATATGTTAATTCTGCGGTTTGCAGTTCGTTGAAATGTGTTCCGTGTAAATTCTATTGCTATTGTGATTCACAATTAGAATACGCGGACGGGTGATTCGGTTTGTCTCGGGAGTGGGTGAGCCGTTTGTCCTGTATGATGTGCAGTAGTCCTTTAGCGTGTTCTATGCAAGTTAGCTAATTAGAATACGCTTAGCGGACTGGCTGGCTTGGCCAGTTCGTATAAATAACCGATAAACTGACACACGTATTCAGTGTGCAGTGCTGGCGGCCTATAGTTGTTTCTATTTAGTAGTTTCTATTTTATTTCATACCATGGCGGACGAAAATGATCTGCTTATAGAAAGTGATGAGCTTTTGGTGGAAAAATGGGCTAAATCTTTCAAGATCTCTGCCGATGCCATTAAATTGTTGGGGAGAGCTCTCCCATCTATTCCAGTGGCATTACTATAAAGGCTCTGCTCAAACCATTCTAGTCCTCTTTTCTCTGTTGTACCTCGACCAGTGCACATCAAGGAAGTGTTTATACAACCTGGGTTGTTGTTGTAACGACCCGCAGTATCCTTATCAGATTGACTTGTGTTTCTTTTCTTGTCAGAGATTCTTTCATTATTTGTCGGAAATTCTTTCATTAGTTATGTCTGAGTTTCCGATTTCTAATGCATGTAATTCGTGTGGGAAATGTTGGTCCAGTTTGGACGCCCACACGGTTTGTTTTTCTTGTAAAGAGTTGTGTTATCGGCGAAGTACTTGCGCCGAGTGTGTGATTCCTCCGCGGTGATGCGGTCTGGCGGTGATGCGTGGTCCCAAATACGTGGGTTTTCGTGAGAATGTTCGGCGATCTTCAGGGGCCCCTACTGGACCGATTGGGTCGAGTGAGGTGTCAAAGTGAAGCGCTTCTCCAGGGCGATCAAGTCATCGGTGAGTGCATGTAAAATTAGGAATTGTCCCGAAAATATAAAAAGCGGAACACGGTCTTTACCTCTAAAATAGGGAGAAACTCCTATCAACCCTATCCAAAAGGGCGAATATCGGTCCCCCGGGCTTATCGGGTCCTCCTGAGAGAGGCAGGGTGGGTGTATGTAAATTGAGGATTTGTCCCCCGAAAATATAAAAAGCGGAACACGGACTTTACCCCTACAATAGGGGAAAAACTCCTATCAACCATGTCTAGTGGGGGCTAATATCGGTCTCCGAGCTTATCGGGGCCTGCCTATCAAGTCATGGGTGGGTGCATGTAAAATTAGGGTACTCGTCTTACATCAAGGTTTTCTCCATGTAGGTTACTGCACAGGTCACGTGGCTTTGGTGGGTCTGCGCAAGTGTGTGACGTCACTTCCGGTTTTCAGAATGACCACATACTACCTCCGAACACAGAAGAGTTCCAATTTTTCCTTAGACCTTAGACGTATGGAATGCATGTACTGGAACAACTAGGGACCTGTTCAACATCCGGGGTTTCTCACCGGGTTTTCCCCGGCCCGACCGCACGCAGTTATCCAGCCGCGCGCGGGTTATCCGGCCGTGCGGCAACGGCGGAAGTTCGCGGGTGAATTTCGGGTCAAAAGGTCAAATGTCACATCCAGCTCAAAAAGGTACGGCGCATCACGTTGGGCACACCGGTTCTCGTCAGATCACCGAAGTTAAGCAGCGTTGAGCTCGGTCAATACCTGGATGGGTGACCGGGTGCTGTACTGACTGGGCTGATCAGTGTCCAGAATAATAGGAACTGTGGACACTCTCGTGTTCTGGCTCATGTAGGCACCGTCGTGATATGACTGAAACAATGTTGAAAACGACGTTAAATCCTACTCACTCACTCACTCACTCCAGCTCAAAAGGTCAAAGGTTCCCCTTCCGGCAATGTTCGGCCCTCTCCGGGTCAATAGATAGCCTTTACCCGCCCTCCCGAAGCACCCATGGAATGCACAGATCACGCCATAGCATTATAGTATGGGGTTGAGTGTGTGTACATCCGGTTCCCCAGTATGCGCGCGAATGACGTCACTATGACGTCACATCCGCATGTAAACTTCACGCCATAGCATTATACTATGGGGCCGAGTGTGTAGTAAGTAGTAGACATCTTTGCTCGGTGTGACCTAATCGTCGTCGGGCAGGCCTGGATACTGTTCGGGCAGCATGTCCTGGAAGAGTTGTTTGCGCATCCTGATCGCATTTTCCAGGGCCTCAGTGGGTGGTAGCCCCATATCCTCTTCCAAGTGACGCTTGGTCTTCATGATAGACCTGTGCGTGGGGTCGCCTTTCATTTCAAGCGGTAGTAAGGTATACTGTTCATAGATCGCCATGGCTGTTTTCCTGATGCAGGGGCGCATTTGGGTGTACGCCTGTAGTAAGTTATCCTGTCCGGCGTCCTCGATCGCTGCAGCATGAGTATTGATAGCTGCTGTCACAATAAGATCCCAGAAGGTAGGTTCTGCCTCACTTTCCTGGTATGTAGGCTGACAATCTGAGGTCAAGCTCTCCGTATCAGTATATAGACTCTCAGCAGTCTCACTTTCCTGGGATGTAGGCTGACTATCTGAGGTCAAGCTCTCCGTATGAGTAGATAGACTCTCATCAATCTCTGTATCGGCTTCTTGTGCCTCGGAGTCTTCAATCCCATGTATATTTTTCTCGTGTCGCATCATATCGTAACGTCTGGTGAACGTGCGTTGGCATTCAGAGCAAGTATAAGCCATATTGACGGTTGAACGTCGACTGTGCGTGTTTTGGCAATACACTTGCTTTTATAGACAGTAATGCCCGTCAACGCTTAACTTAACGCTGGTATTCGCCCGTTGGGATAGGGTTGATAGGAGTTTTCCCCTATTTTCGGGGTAGAGTCCGTGTTCCGTCTTTTATATTTTCGGGGACAAATCCTCATTTTACATGCACCCACCGATGACTTGATAGGCAGAACCCAATAAGCCCGGGGACCGATATTCGCCCTTTGGGATAGAGTTGATAGGGGTTTTCCTCTATTGTAGGGGTAAAGCCCGTGTTCCGCTTTTTATATTTTCGGGGCATATCTTAAATTTACATACACTGAATGAAGGAGCTCACCCATTGGCTCTTTTTCCGGCAAGTCCATTGGTTCTTTTATCGATCGCTCATTGGTTCCTTTTATCCACCGCTGATTGGTCCAAATGAGTTGTCCACCTAGCCCCAGGTTAATTTACAATTCGCAAATACCAGGTTAAATGAAAATGGAAATACCCCGATGGAAAAAGAATGACGCAATTGACTCCCCAGTGGGAAACCCTGTGGGGAAACCCGGGAATGTCCCCGCTCCAAGGTCATATGTCACCTGATCTTTGCCAGAACTTTTTTGGACCCCCACGTCACCTCCACGTCACCTGGCGGATGCAAGCGTTACCTCCCCCGGCAAAATATGCGGTTAAATCCCGTGACTATACTACTAACGTGCATTAGGGCATTGTTACCAGCAAGTTCTGAGCTGACCGAATTCTGATAAAAATTTGATTGATAATTATTTTTTTATTATTTATTGATGGCTCAGCGAGTGCACTGTCATGCACATCGGGAACCCTTACCTGTATGTTTCACTGTGACTTTTGAAGGTTCCCTGATACGGCATATCATGTTGGAGACACCGGTTCTCGTAAAATCAGCGAAGTAAGCGGCTTTGAGCCCGGTCAAAACTTGGATGCGTGACCTCGTGCTGTACTGCTGGGCTGATAAGTGTCCAGGGTAATAGGAACTGAGGGCGATAATAGTTGCTACGCTAATGACGCACCAGCGGTGATCTGGGAAAGTTAATATTACCCACTGTCAATTAGAGACTTCTATATAAATTATCTCAAGGTAGCACATAGGGCCCCCAAGTCATCTCTCGAGTACACACTTAAATCATATCAAACCCTACTTCGTAGGTCCTGTGACGTTAGTCACACTGCCATGTATAGTAGAGTAATGGCAATTTAGTCTCCCAGTTTCACTGTGACGTTTGAAGGTTCCCTGCTACGGCATATCACGTTAAACGAAGTATATTGATCATGTTAATATTATTTTAATGATCAGTCAATGACCGCGGCTCTAGTGAATTTACGCATGTGTTTACTATCATTTCTGGGCTACCAGATATGTTAATTCTGCGGTTTGCAGTTCGTTGAAATGTGTTCCGTGTAAATTCTATTGCTATTGTGATTCACAATTAGAATACGCGGACGGGTGATTCGGTTTGTCTCGGGAGTGGGTGAGCCGTTTGTCCTGTATGATGTGCAGTAGTCCTTTAGCGTGTTCTATGCAAGTTAGCTAATTAGAATACGCTTAGCGGACTGGCTGGCTTGGCCAGTTCGTATAAATAACCGATAAACTGACACACGTATTCAGTGTGCAGTGCTGGCGGCCTATAGTTGTTTCTATTTAGTAGTTTCTATTTTATTTCATACCATGGCGGACGAAAATGATCTGCTTATAGAAAGTGATGAGCTTTTGGTGGAAAAATGGGCTAAATCTTTCAAGATCTCTGCCGATGCCATTAAATTGTTGGCTAAGGATGGCTTTACTTCATTGGAAGCACTGCAACTTTTAGCTGAAGAAGACATAGCCTGCACAAAAATTCCGAGAGGTCAGCAAAAACTAATATTAAAAGGTGTCAAAAAACTGACTGACGAAATGGCTGTTTCGAACAGTGCCAGTAATTTTACTACTATATCTGGGACCACGGTACCTCGTAGTGACGTAACCGAGGCTGAGCGGTTAGACGACCCTTTTGTGCGCGAGATAACTGGAACCTTACGCGCTGCACAAGCTAATCTGTCGAGCGTCGGTGTCGGGCCGCCCTCCGGTCAGCCACAGAGTGCCATGAACAATGTACCCAGGGAGCAAGTTTCTTGGCAGGACCCCCACGTCTATTTGGCTTCAACTGCAAGTCGCGGTAAGAGTAACTTTTTAGATATTTTAGATTTTACCGATGGCTCGCTGTCCGCAGAAGAAGTAGTGCTAAACTCGGATGGCGGGAGCCAGATTATTTTGAAAACTGGACCACAGAGACCAAAATTAGAGAGCTTAACTGTCCCTCAGTGGTCAATTGCGAATTTGGCTATTTTATACAAATTGCAGTCCGAAGGAATCCTAGATCACTTGGGCGTGATTGACTATTTGGCATATACGTCGAGAATTTACCAGTTACTAGCCAGGTTCGAATCTGCATCTGTTTCTGGTTATATGACCGAGATTACAGGAAGCTGCAAGATCAACACGTATTTAGGTGGGGGACTGATGTGCCACATTTACAAACGGTTTGGCTTCAACCGCATTTCGCGAAACAGAACAAACCATCCACTAATGGCCGCACTTTGCGTCCTCATCAGCGACAAAAAGGTCCTATGACGTCATCGGGAGAAGAGATCTGTAAAAGTTTCAACTCGCGTGGTGGATGCAAATTTGTAGATTGCAAGTTCGTGCACACATGTTCTGTTCCCAACTGTGATCAGCGCCATTCCGCTGTTTTGCACGATCGTTTAAAAAACTAGATATAAACCCTATACCTACATTGAATCTCGAAGCATGGCGAGAAGAGCTTGATGAGAATGATATTGACCGGGAATTATCCTGAATGGAATTTTGAATGGCTTTTATATTATTTCCCCGGAAAGCGACCCGATTGCTGTTGAGTTGGATAATCACAAATCTGCTAGCCCAGGCTGTGAGCATTATGATAAGGTGAATAAACAGGTTTTGACGGAGATTCAACATGGCAATTATATACCTACCAATGAGCGCCCGATTATTGTCTCGCCCTTAGGTGCTATAGATAAACCCGACGGAGGAGTTCGCTTAATACACGATTGTAGCTTACCAGAGGGCTTTGCAGTAAATGATTATGCCACGCTAAATGGTCATTCGCATTTTTAATCTGTTGATGATGCTGCAAATCTAATGTCACCTGGATGTTTCATGGCAAAAGTGGATCTTAAATCCGCATATAGATCGGTGAAAATCAGTGAACAAAGCAGTAGAGTCACTGGTTTGAAGTGGCCAATTGAGGGGGAAAATATGTATTTATATGATTCAAAACTTCCATTCGGGTCAAAATTGACACCTGGCATCTTCCATAGATTATCTCAAGCTGTGCGTCGGATTATGGTAAGAAAGGGGTATACTGGTATTGTGACCTATATTGACGATTTCTACCTGTGTTTTACAACAAGATCGAAGTGCGCGGAAGCATTGCAGGTTTTGATCAAGCTATTACGTAAGCTTGGATATTTGATTCCCAAATCTTAAACCTGTTTCAATTCATGCCTATTAATCTCCGTCAGGAAGATGATACAACGTAGAAAACGGAAGTTAAAACTAAAAGTTAGCTCCCCTAGCGGAGAGTTGTCCGCCCCTAGGAGAGCTCTCCCATCTATTCCAGTGGCATTACTATAAAGGCTCTGCTCAAACCATTCTAGTCCTCTTTTCTCTGTTGTACCTCGACCAGTGCACATCAAGGAAGTGTTTATACAACCTGGGTTGTTGTTGTAACGACCCGCAGTATCCTTATCAGATTGACTTGTGTTTCTTTTCTTGTCAGAGATTCTTTCATTATTTGTCGGAAATTCTTTCATTAGTTATGTCTGAGTTTCCGATTTCTAATGCATGTAATTCGTGTGGGAAATGTTGGTCCAGTTTGGACGCCCACACGGTTTGTTTTTCTTGTAAAGAGTTGTGTTATCGGCGAAGTACTTGCGCCGAGTGTGTATTATGGGACCCGTTAGCGTGGGGAAATTACGCCCAGGCTAGACGGGCTTACCTTTTGCGGGCATCTGACGACCCATCTCTTTCGGAAGTCGACAGACGCCTGTTGGAAATTGCTCTTGTAAATGACATGATAGCTAACGAAGATATCGTTGGAATTGCATTAAATGTTTTCCATGATCTTAGTATTCAGAACTCGCCCGCCTCTGTAAATATACCGCCTAGCGGGACGGTTCTACGTCTAGATAAATCACAGATTTTAGACAGCCTAGCATGTACGGGTTTGGCTATGTCTGCAGCCAAACCGGTTCCTTTGTCTACTTCAACAAAGCATGTGTCTCTCATACACCTGTGCGTCGTTCTCTTACATCGGTTAGACGTTTCCGGTACGCCATAACGACGTTTGTCACGTCATTTCTTCATTTGCGAGATGCATATTTTATATCCATTCATCGGTACTTCCTTTGATTCTCCATCGTCGGTCATCGACGGGAGGGGAAGTCCGTTCGTTTGGCGTCAACCTTCCACTTGTATCAATTCCTCTCGGGTTTTTCACATTGTGATTTACTTAGGTTCGTCGTTACTCTACGAAGAGAGTTCTGTTCAGACCTTGTTGTTTTCCAGTCTTGAGTTCAGAATATCAAAATTGTATTGGAATCAACAGTATTTGGTCAAATACTGTTATATGGAATAGGTCTTTGGATTATGGACGTGGATATTCTCTGAGGACGACGGCGGGATTGTGAATGACGGACTAGTCGCCTTTAATTGAATTCAGCACAGTGTTGTGTTAACACAGAACCATGTTGACTTTAACACACAAACATTATGTTGAGATCCATTTACCTTAGGATTGTGCTTAAACAACACAATGTTTTCGTGGTGTACTTGGGGGACAGTTTTTCCGACTTTCTCCATCAAGTACTTTATTCCTGTATAGACCGTTACACCAATGGTTAGACTTTGACATTATGGTTCTGTCATCAACCTTAGGGTTGTTTATTATATGTAGGACCTTACTCACTACGTTCGTTTTTCGGGTTCGGTCTCTACAGCGGATTTATTTGTCCTGGTGCCGAGGACGTGATGCCGTTCCCGACTCTATTTCCCTCGTAATTGACTTCCTCCTTCACCTTCACCAGGATAGGAAGTCTCATATTAGCACCATGGAAGGCTATCGATCTGCTCTGGCTAGGGTGTTACGTCTTACCTTTGGTACCAACATTAGCCTTAACGATAATATCTCTGCGCTTATTCGCGCCTTCGCATTACAGTCGCGTTGTACTCGCCAACTGTTACCGAAATGGGATATCGGTGTGGTTCTGTGTGCTCTGATTATACCACCTTTTGAACCCTTAGAGTCCGCGTCTATAAAAGCTGTGTCTTATAAGACGGCCTTTTTGGCGGCGTTTGCTTTGGCGTCTAGAGTGTCTGAACTTCATGCTCTTGAAAGACCCTCTATGACCTGGACAGCGGATTGGTCTTGCATGTTCTGAATTTATCGCCAAAAATGAGTCTGCTCGTTCAGGTTCGTGCGCTCAACGTTCGTACTCCATTCCTGCGTTGTCAGACTTTGTACATGGCCTCGAGGACGATCTTCTGCTATGTCCTGTTCGAGCCATCCGCCACTATCTTACTCGTACCGATCCGTTCGCGGCTCTCGGCTACGGTTATTCTGTCCCTTCGCCTGTCAGCAAGGCTTGACATTTAAAAAAGCCGCGTAGTTGAAGAAGACCATAAAATAGTCTTATCAATTGGCAGAAGGTAGATATACCATTGACGCCCCCACTACTGTCTTCTGCTTCTTCTAATGTGATTCGTGCCATCGCTGCGTCATGGCCTTTATGGAAGAACTGGCCCCTCCATGACATTGTCCTGTCTTGTGCCTGAACAATTAACTCCACATTCACTAATTTCTGTCTGAGAGATATGACAGTGCAATCAATAGTGTGACCACGCTTGGGCCACTGGTTGTGAGTAATTTCAGAAAAAGAGGGGGGGGGGGGCGGCAAAATTGTCACCATCGCGGCAAGACAGCCATCTTGCTGTATCATCTCATCTGATCTCATCTCAGTCATATTATTATTATTACATATATTATATGATAAAAGGCATCTCAGAAGGTAGAAATAAGTCAGTTGACCGGCCGTGGATTCTATAATCACCAATGAAGGCCTGACACCAGGATAGGGTTTACTCCTAACTGAAAATTTGCTTGTGTTCTTCAGAAACTGACTTCCTTCTAGATGTCTCAGCTGGGTCAACTGCGTTTCAACTCAAAAGACACCTGCTCCTGTCCTAGTGTCAACAGTAGTGATGACAGTACAGAGAGTTGACGTTGCGCAGCCTGACCCAGAGAGCAAGCACGGTCAATTCCAACGCATCCTTCATCACTCCAAGTATGGTGAGTTGCCCTGAAGAGGCTTGCGGACTGAGAGTGGTGTGGACTTGGTACCTTCCAAGATTCGGGTAGTGTACGCCCTCCCCTTACTTACGGTCGGACCAAGGATCTCCCTGTATGCAATGGCTGTGGCTGATTCCCCCCCTAAGACATACAGTGCCTACCAAGGGGACCTTCTTGTTGCCTATGGTGCCCGGGTATCCTACAACTTGGTGGAAATGTGTACCACACCACGAGCACAGCTACATGGATGGAGACACTCAGATAAGTAAAACTGTATCAACTACTTCAATTACGTTCTGTGACCAGGGTTAACTTGTTGAGTAATAATGTCTCAGATTTATACCCATGTCTGTGTCGTTCCAGCGATTACTAGTCTGCTATGGGAGTTACCACGAGGCCGAAATTCCCGCCTCCATATGTTGGTACTGTGGCATGAATTGAAACAGGTTTAAGATTTGGGAATCAAATATCAAACATTTATAAACAATGTTTCTATTTGTTACCAAATCAAACCTGTTTCAATTTGATTGACCCTCCCTCCGTCCCCTCATGCCGGCCTTAAACACTACAGGTCTCGGTAATTACAATGAGAAAGAGGACTAGAATGGTTTGAGCAGAGCCTTTATAGTAATGCCACTGGAATAGATGGGAGAGCTCTCCTAGGGGCGGACAACTCTCCGCTAGGGGAGCTAACTTTTAGTTTTAACTTCCGTTTTCTACGTTGTATCATCTTCCTGACGGAGATTAATAGGCATGAATTGAAACAGGTTTGATTTGGTAACAAATAGAAACATTGTTTATAAATGTTTGATTTTCGATCAATTGGAGTAAAGTGACCGATCCGGCTCAATGCTTAGTGTTTCTTGGTGTTGAATTGGACTCTATTGAGATGTGTAAACGGCTATCTATGGATAAGTTAGTGGATATAAAATTTTCCTTAGAACAGTTTACAAAGCGGCGGCGTGCAAATAAGAAGCAATTACAGTCACTGATTGGCAAATTAAACTGGGCAGCGGCAGTCGTGCACGGCGGGAGAACATTCTTGCGGCGGCTGATTGATAGCATGAACAGTTTAAAGAAGGCTAACCATAAAGTATTATTAATAGGATCTTTAGAGGACGATCTTTCTTGGTGGACTAACTTTATGCACGAGTTTAATGGCAAATCGTTGCTTTTAGACAATATGCCTATATTATCTGTTTACACAGACGCGTGTGATTCCGGTGTGGGTGGTTTTCATCAAAATGACTGGTATTATGTAAACTGGCATCTAGATTGTTCTGTTGTGAAACCTATGCATATTAATCTTAAAGAAGTATTGGCTGTAAGTTTTGCAGCAGCCAGGTGGGCTCCATGCTGGAGTAATAAGAGAGTTATAATCTCGTCTGACAATTCTGTCACTGTCAGCGCAATAAAGGCACATCCGGTAATCAAATTATCGTGGGCTCATTACGCTATATGTTCTGGTTGTCGGCAAAATATAATTTTCATATAACGGCTCGTCATATTCCTGGTTTGCAGAACACATTAGCCGACCATATTTCGAGATTACAATCTGCTGGTCGTTTCTCCGCTCTGTCCAGGTCTCATTTAAATGTCGCGTGCCCTAGGATGAATATGACTAGTGAAACGTACAATGTTCTTTCTTCACAGGGCCTATTGTGAGACATCTGGACAGACAAATTTCAGAGTTTAGACTTTCTGCCTTCGCTGATTCCACACGGGCCACATATTTGTGCCATCTAAACAAGTTTATAACTTTCTGTAGCTTGATTGGAATTTCGCCTGTGCCTATTTCCTTACAAAATTTGGCCAGGTATATTGTGTACCTTTCACAGAGTCTTGCTTATAGCTCTATTAAACAGTATTTAAATGTTGTCAGAATTTTGCACCTTGAAGGTGGGCACCCCCCGCCCCTAACAAATAGCTGGTATATTTGTAGTATTCGACGGGGTATACGCAGAAACATCGGAGATAATATACGCCCTAAGCTCCCTATCACTCTTGATATTTTAACAGAGATTTTTAGTGTAATTGACTTAAGTTCGCCTTTCGATTTGGCGTTTTGGAATGTGTGCCTCGTTGCCTTTTTCTCTTTCTTGCGGAAATCCAATCTTCTTCCCAAGTCTGCTTCCTATGCCGGCAACCCAATGTTTTTGCTACGGCAGGATATCTCATTCTCCGAGAAGGGCATGATTTTGCTTATAAGGCATTCTAAAACAATTCAGTTTAGACAGAGAACTGTCCAAATTCCGTTGCCACACATTCCGGATTCTCCTTACTGTCCCTCGTGTATTAGCTTGGCCTGTTTCAAACGCACTCCTGTACCTTTGTCTGAGCCCGTCTTCCAGTATCCGTCCCCGTCTGGTCCTTTAATTGTTACGCAATCGGCGTTCGCACATAGATTAAAATCTTGTATAGAGGCATTAGGTCGCGATACCTCCTCCTATTCAGGCCACAGCTTCCGGAAAGCTGGGGCTTCTTTTGCTTTGGAATGTGGAATTCCCGCTGATTTGATCAAATTACAGGGTGACTGGCAGAGCGATGTGTATCAGAGATACCTTACTCCTTCCCTCACGACAAGGTACAGAGTTGCGTCAGACATGGGAAAGAGAGTCCAGATATTAACGAAACATAAATGAACTTTTACGAATGTATGTGAGTTTGGGTGTTTGGAGGATATCGACACTTCCTTGCTGCCGTATTAATTACCTGATAGCAATTACTGGCGGCGGGTTATTTCTTAAAATATTTAATATAATTATATACATATTTTTTATGTGGCGGCAAACAGCAATAAAGTGTTCGTGTCTTGTTTTCACCCAAACTCTGATTTATTCAAGTGTTTTTTATTGTGTATTGTGTTGTATATATTGTCTTGTCTGTGTATAAATTTAATGAGACAAGATCATTAAACACCGCTTCTTGTAAAATCACCGAAGTTAAGCGACTTTGAGCCCGGTCAAGACTTGGATAGGTGACCCCGTGTTGTACTGCTGGGCTGATAAGCGTCCAGAGTAATAAGAACTGAGGGCGATAATAGTTGCTACGCCGATGACTAGCCAGCGGTGACATCTGGGAAAGTTATAGTACCCACTGTCAATTAGAAACTGCTATATAAATTCTGCCACGGTAGCACATAGGGCCCCCAAGTCATCTCTCGAGTACACACTTAAATCATATCAAACGCCCTACTTCGTAGGTCCTGTTACGCTAGTCACACTGTCATGTATAATAGAGTAATGACAATTTAGTCTCCCACAACAGAGAAAGAATAATGAAGGCTGTCGGTGTTGCAATATTCCTACGAAGTAGGCTACAGATCGCAAATTGTCCGGTAATGAGGGAGTCAGTCAGTCCATCCGAATCCTTTCGTCGGCAAAATAAGGAGAACCGTTGACATTATAACCTTGATTTTTGGCATGAACGAGCATTAGGGCATTGTTACCAGCTAGTTCTGATCTGAAATAATTCTGATTAAAATTAGATTTATAATTAACACTTCAGTATATTGCTATAGATCATACGGAGAAAAGTCCGATCATTTAAGCGAGGGAAACATGACACCATGGAATTTGGGAACAGCCCTGGCATGCCTGGTGCTCTCTCGCTGTTGGATTCAACCGCAAGATCTGAGGACAGCGACCTCAATACAGCTGAGCGAACTATTTATAGACGGAGGCTGGTGAAACCCAGTATTAATGTGTTTAACTCCGAGTCTATTCAACTGCTTGATGTACCAGGGCCGGATCACTAAATGACCAGAACATTCACCAATATACTTTCATTTTTTGTGGCACGAACACATCGATGTAAATATATAAATACCCAGAATATAATCTTGCTCAATCTCACAAAAGGCATGTTATAAAGAGAACCTATGGCTGTTATGGAAGGTTGTACATGTACCATATTATGATGAAACGTACCGTAGGGGAGGGTCACATCATATCTCAATGAAAATGCGATCGAGTCCTAATGCCTACTCTACTTCGTAGGTCCCGTGACGTTGGTCACACTGCTCATGTGCGCAATTGGCATGACAATTTGATACTGAATATTTTATGGTTCCTATCTCAACACTTATAATGAAAGTGCTGTATTTAACATTATAAATGTTCGCGAGGAACGCCATCATATAGAGTGTTATATTTGTAACACTCGTCGTGGAAGAAGCGTTATATCTTAGAAACAACGAAAAGTCGTGACGTTGTTCGAGTCCCGAACCACCTTAATCGAACTGTTTGACTTTGAAAATTTCATTTTCAGACTATAAAACCATTTTCAAACCCAGAAACCATCCAGTGAGCTATGCTGATATTTTAAAAAAACTGTTTTTCATGTAAAAAGCTTTGAGTGTCCCTATCTCCATAGTTTTCTAAGATTTGCGACGTCATTAACTCCCCTGATAACATCTCTCATCGGAAAGGCGAGATATGACGTTGAAAGCGTCATTACAGGGAAATCAACCGTTATGTGATGTATCTTTTTGTCAAAAGCATTAGCGTGTTGATAGCAGATTGTTCTCTCGTCCCCCCGCTTCCCAACGCAATCAGGTTAGGGAGATCCCGCTCTCTAAAAGCGAGGTAAAAAAGGTCGTTTTTGCTCAATAGCTTTTGATTCCTTCTTAACCAATGTTCCAGAACTTCAGGCGCATGAATCTATATATTGTTCCATGTCCTATAACTAATTTGTCACTTGAAGAACTAGTCAATGTTGTTTCAATAGCGTGACAACTGTTTGGCCTATTATTCTGCAAATTATATAGGTGCCAATTTCGGTTTTTGCTACCATTTATTGGGGATATATGTCTGTTTGCGCTTCAAGAGGATTTTGCTGAATTCATTATATAAGCTGAATTATTGAGCAAAAAGGACCTTTTTTACGTCCACTTTAGAAAGCGGGATCTGGTAATATGGTTTTGTCTTTATTGATTTTTCCTTGTAGACCCATTGGTTTTAGCTTACGCCCAGAGTAGGCCATCCGCAACACTAGCGCTGATAGAGATCGTTGTCAACTTCAGTACATAAAAACACTCATATCACAAACTCATGATAGAGATCGTTGTAAAGTGAATAGTGATTTTGATTAAAATTCTTTTCTCAATAAAACGGGACGAGGCTTAATTATTTTAGTTCCTTGGACAATAAGATATAATTAAAGCGACAAACACAGCCGGTGTGCAGTCAGATATACCCGAAGTCGATATTCCTAATTGACATAGCAATCCTGTGTCCCAAATTAAAAATATAAATCGACCATAGAGGTCCATGTCCCCCGCTTACATCCACCATAACTGGCGCTGCTGCTGCGGGGGCCATGGACCTCTATGGTCGATTTTTTTTGGTCGATGATATCTCATATCATTGATGAAGAGTATGATTTGAAAATGGAGATATCGTTGATGAGCGATGCACCCCACAGCGGTGTGGTAGCGGTTGCATTTAAATATTTTTAAGGTGTCGACAGTGAAGTTATACACTATACGTAGGCCTGGTACTGCTGGTGCGGGGAACACTACTGTTTTTGTGTTTAGTAAGATCAGTCCAATAAAAGAGCAATGTGAGTGATTATGGTAGTCAGATTGGATTATGCTCGTTCATGAAACACAATCCCAACCGGGATCTCGCCAAGGTCAAGGAACTCCCCAAGTTTGAAGTAGATCAGTTGAATTGTCCGGACAAGATCAAACTGCTTAAAATCCAATGAAATCCAGTATGGCTGATGGTGGCCATATTGGATTAAGCACGTCCTTGAAAAACAATCCTAATCCCCCTCTCAACAATGTCAAGGCAAGTAGTATACAGCCCGCATATAGACTCAAGTTGACCTTTGACCTCTGTGACGTCACGTGGAGATGGAGAGGTCAAAGGTCAATGAGTGCACTTGAGGATGTATTGACCTGTATCCTCTCATCTCGTCCATCATCTGACCTTGGATCATGTTTAGACATGCTAGGGGATTCCTCCGCGGGGATGCGGTTTGGCGTTGATGCGGTCTGCCTCCGCGGACAGAAAGTAGTCCCAAGTATATAGAGGGCTGAGGGTATGTATGACTGTATGGAATGCATGTATTGACTTGTGTCTGGGTTTTTTCCCCATCACGGGGAGTGCGCAGGTGTGTGGTATGACGTCACTTCCGGTCTGCGTGAATCGGGCGTGACCTGGGTATGACTATGGGATGTACTGACTTGGTTCTGGGGGTTTTCTATCACGGGAAGGTCACGTGATAGTTCAAGGTCATATTTAATGATAGGAATGCATGTACTGACCTGTTGTGGATATTGACTCTCATTGACCTTTGACCTCAAAAATTTGCATATTGGGGAGTAAAACTACCTCTAGAAGAGTTCCAATTGTGACCTTTGACAGCCAATCAGAAGCGAGTATTTTGACCTCGTCTGACTGTATGGAATGCATGTACTGACTTGGTTCTGGGTTTTTTTCCATCACGGAGAGTGCGCAGGTGTGTGATATGACGTCACTTCCGGTCTGCGAGTATAGAAAGAGTATTAAATAGCTTATTGACCTTTGACCTCAAAAATTTGCATATCGTGACCTTTGACAGTCAATCAGAAGCGAGCATTTTGACCTCGCCTGACTGTATGGGATGCATGTACTGACTTGGTTCTGGGGTTTTCCATCACGGGGAGTGCGCAGATGTATGACGTCACTTCCGGTCTGCGAATATAGAAAGAGTATTAAATAGCTTATTGACCTTTGACCTCAAGAATTTGCATATCGTGACCTTTGACAGCCAATCAGAAGCGAGTATTTTGACCTCGTCTGTCTATGTATGTACTGACTTGGTTCTGGGGGTTTTCCATCATGGGGAGTGCGCAGGTGTATGACGTCACTTCCGGTCTGCGTGAATCGGGCGTGACCTGGGTATGTCTGACTGTATGGAATGCGTGTACTGACTTGGTTCTGGGGTTTTTCCATCACGAGGTCACGTGATCACACTAGTTCAAGGTCAGGGTTTTTCCATGAAACCATGGGAAGGAAGACGATAGGTGTTGGACGATGTTATTAGGACGAGTCTAGCATCCGTGCGACCCGGACTTTACCCCTACAATAGGGGAAAACTCCTATCAACCCTTCCCGCCCCGGCCCGGCCCAGCCGCAGCGCACGCGCGTTATCCGGCCCGGCCGCAGCGCGGCATCACCGGAAGTGCGCGGGTGAATTTCGGGTCAAAAGAACGGCACCTCGAACCTCTATAGTTTTTCTCTCCACCTATTGCTCTTGTAACTTGTAACTCTTTTTTGTTCTGGAATGCCCGCTCTTAACCTAGACCAAAACATGTGCTTGGTCTGTGGGCTGATTTCATTGGTAAACGCAAAAGAGTTCCAATTGTGACCTTTGACAGCCAATCAGAAGCGAGTATTTTGACCTCGGCTAGAAGGCAAGGTCACATGCTCTCATTTGGACGAGTGCGCAGGTGTTTTTGCGCTGTCAACATCCGGGTTTCCCAGTGGGTTTTCCCATCGTTCCTGTATCTTCCATCCGGGTACTGTGGTTTTACATCCGGGTCCTCATCTTACATCCGGGTTTTTCCATCTTTACTGTCACGTGACCGGCAATGACCTTTAACCGCTGACATGAACTTTTAACTTTTCACCTTTAACATCCGCATGTAAACACACCCATAGCGGTTCCTCCAGTGTGGATGTGCTGTAATGGAAGGGCTAATAAAAGGATTGACCTGTAGTCTTTAATTGTTGCTCTCTTTTTGAACTAACCAATCAGAATAGTACGTATCACGGACTATATCCGTAGAGCTACGTATAGGCGCGCATGTGTGACATGGTGTATAAAACACGCCCCTCTGCATCTAACACCCCATTTCTACGGTTACAGAGCCATGACGGACACTCATCCCTATGCGACTCGCATTTTATAGCATGCGACCGTGATTAATTCACTCACGGGTTACAGAGCAGTGGTTCGGTCCACGTTTGCAGATGGCGACGACAACGAGGGGCGACGCCAGATCCTGAAAGAGTTCACAGAAGCGGTCCTCGACCGAGTGCACTCGATGGAGAGGCGTGCTATCACCCACCACTACTGGACTATGACAGCTATCCTTGATGCCCGGACTATGGACCACGAGCGCTCACGCCGGAACCAGCGACGACTCGTTGGCCTAGTAATGGTCTTTGCCCTACTGACCCTGACGCTGTGGCAAGGACAGCGACAGAAAAAGAACGGCTTTTCAGAGCCTCCACAGATGCGCTTATGTGCAGCCGATATATACGAGGGTCAGTCACAGTGTGCGTCATTCACCGATCGTCATTGGGTCAACCATGTCACCGACGGACCTGACCATAAATACGACAGACAGTCAGAGTGTGTGTCATTCACCGTTCGTCATTGGGTCAACCATGTCACCAGTCCTACGAGCCAACCTTCCCCTTACACCCCGGGTGGGGTTACACGTCTATGAAGATAAAGTCACCATCGTTGAAGACCGTGGAGATGTTTGCTGATCGCGCGCTGAGACCGTATCGAATACGGTTACGCTACACCGTGACGGCTGGACCAAATTTAAACGGGTGTTGAGCGGTGAGCTCGACGGAAACCTCATCCACATAGACAATGCCATCTGCGTACACCGTGGACCCTTCTTCCCACGCCTGGGCCGTTACCAAGACCCTACGCGAGGCTTCACCCTAGACCCCGATCTGTGGACAGCCTTCGAGAAAGTGGTGCCTATTGTGGACCAGCTGTTTACACCAGACGAACGGTCAGCTGTTCAGTTGGAGTGGGCTCGTGCCCTGAGTGAAGCGGCGGCAGAACCCAACGAACAAATTACCAAACCTAGCAATCAAGCGGAGGCAGACGACGATGCCATTGATTATCAGGCTAGACTGTCAGTCCAGTGACATGTCCACCCGATCCTTTGATCTCAGGTCATAAACTTTTTCTCCCTATAAATACGAGAGACAGTTAAATCTTGTACCATTCACGTACTGACCATGACGGAGCATATACTACGGGCCTTTCACAGCTTGACCCCCGAAGTCTTCCTGCACGTCTATGCGGATAAGGTCGATATCATGGAGGAGGTAGGAGACATCTGTCATGCAGACCCTACACAACCGTGCCCGGCTCATATTCGTCTGTCCCGGGAGGGCTGGACCAAATTCAAACGGGTGTTGTCTGGTGAACTGGACGGCGACCTCATCCACTTGTGTCACGATGTGTGCATCCGACGCGGCCCCACCTTTGCTCAATTGGCTAGGCTAGATGGGGGCACAGTGCATTTTACCCTTCACCCTGTTCTATGGTCTGCATTGGAAGATGCCGTGGCAGATGTGGATCAAGTGCTTACGGAGGAAGAGCGGTCATCAGACGAGTTGGACTGGTTATTTACCATGGGCAATATGCTGGCAGAAGCCGAAGAAGAAAATCAGAAAGAAACTCCGGCCCAAGATATACCGTTATAAATAAACGATAGAGCCAGGGTCCATCATCATTTGTCACCATGAAGAGCTGGGAAAAGGTGTTGGATAACTTATAATACAGTCCCGACAGTCCGGCGGCCTATAGTGCATTGTCGGCTCTCTATCGAGCGGCCAACCCCCAGGGGATACAACGTGCCCAAGTCCGAGATTGGGTAAAAAAAAGACACCTATACCTTACATCGATCTGTCCGTCGCCATTTTCTACGGAACCGGGTCATCGTGGGAGGAATAGATGCCCAGTGGCAAGCGGATTTGGTCGATATGAGCGCCTTTGCCAAACACAACGATGGGAATCGGTATATCTTGACGTGCATCGATATCCTGTCGAAGTATTCGTGGGTGGTACCCATCCGGACGAAAACGGGGGCGAATCTCATAGCGGCGTTCAAGGACATCTTCAAGACCGGGCGCAAACCCATGTATTTGCAAACCGACGAAGGCACGGAATTCCTCAACAGACCGTTCCAACAGTTTCTGAAAGCCCAGAAGGTGTTTTTCTTCCACACGTACAACGAGACCAAGGCTTCCGTTGTGGAAAGGTTCAACAGGACATTCAAAGGCCGCATGTATAAATATTTCACCTATAAGAATACAAGGCGGTACATCGATGTTCTCCCGAAACTTGTGAGTGGATACAATCGAGCCTATCACCGGAGTATAGAGAGAGCCCCCATTACCGTCACCCAACGCAATGAATCCCAAGTCCGGCGTGTCTTGTACGCCAGCCAATTGCAGCGAACGCCGAAGGAGGTGTTCAAGATCGGGGACCCTGTACGGATCAGTAAATTCAAAGGTCAATTTGAGAAAAGTTACTTGCCCAACTGGAGCGATGAGCACTTCCTGATTAAACGGCGCCTACCCCGACAGCAGCGAGTCTATGAACTGGAAGATCTTCAAGGGGAACCGTTGCTAGGGACGTTTTACGAGACGGAATTACAGCCTGTCGTAAAACAAAGCAAGACTACTACACAGTGGAGCAGATTTTGTAAACGGAACGCCGACGTGGCAAACTGTTTTATTTCGTCAAATGGCAAGGCTGGCCCAGTTCCTTCAATTCCTGGGTCGCGGCCAACCAGGTGAAACGACTATAAAGCCAGACACCACTACCGTCATCCTTCATCCCACGTTCGACCACGGTGCTATGGACAAACAGCAGCTGCCTCTGAAAACAGCGTCTCCCAAAACGCGCAAAGCGCAAGTGGGCTTCGTGGTGATATTGCTAACCCTGCTGAGTGTGTTGGACGGAGGTGTGTTTTAGGACGTAGCCTATCTCAGCACTCTATTTAACCAACTTAGAACTTCAGCTGTGAGTGGCAGTCAAACCAGTCTACAGAACTTCTCTACACCAGGCACCTCCGTGATCGAAACGAACCCAGTCATCACCACCACCAAACCACGTATACAAGCCACATCGAGCTCCACACCAAGTATAAAGTCAACACCTACACCAAGTAAACCCACCACGTCTGAAAACCCACCGGATTTCATCCCTCACAGTGAACAGACAACGACGACCGACGTGGTACCCACCACCACTCCAGTTCACTCGTACCAAATTTACAAGAGCGGGTTACCACGACAGCGCATACAGCTCGAACCAGGGACCCTGGGAGGCAGCATCCCTTCACTTGCGTCATCGCAGGACCGACCGGCTTCGGCAAAATGCACTTCGTCAGGAAGCTCCTTCAACACGCCGACAGCGTGATCACCCCACCCATTGCTCGAGTCGTGTGGTGTTATGGAGAATGGCAGGCAGCGTATGCAGCAATGCCCCATATCACGTTCGTGGAAGGCCTACCGAATCTGACCGATTTGGAACCCGACACCTTGGTGGTTCTGGATGATCTCATGGCGGAGACGGATGCGCGCGTCACCCAACTCTTTATCAAAGGCAGCCATCATCGACGGCTCAGCATCATCTACATTGTGCAGAATCTGTTCAGTAAAAACAAAGAACATCGGAACATCAGCTTAAATGCCCATTACCTGGTGGTCTTCAAAAACCCGAGAGATACCACTCAAATGCTGCACCTGGCGAGACAGATGTATCCCGGTCGCACATCGTTTGCGTTGGAAGCCTTTAAAGATGCGACAACCCCTCATCACGGGTATATGCTATTCGACCTCAAGCAAGCCACCCCCGACCACCTTCGACTACGGACCGGAATATTTCCCGGAAAGACCCACCACGTTTACATGCAAAAATAATGTAAACCTACCCACAATGGCTCCCCCAGCTGGAGTGTGTGTGTGTTTGATGATGGGGATAATAAAAAGAATTAATACCACATCATGGTTGACTTCAGGATCGATATTCAGGAGGTAGCCCGCAAAAGAATAAAAAGAGCAGAGTTGTGTGCTCTAGCATTAGTTGTACATGATGTCTGCGCGAGTACGGAAGCACGCCCCGACGCTCCGTGTATTGAAGACGGCCCCACCCGAGTTGGTCCGAACCATTGTACGCGGTGCGGACCCTGACCTTGTATTGTCTGTGCGAGATCGGGTACAACCTGTTAGAAGGCAACGTACCACTGACTCCGGCTCAGAAGACCAAGTTGACCAAGCATAAGACAGGTCTCCGAACCCTAGTCCAGAAGCGAGTCTCTCAAACACAAAAGAAAAAGGTGTTACAGAAAGGCGGCTTTCTCGGGGCCATCTTGGCACCGCTGGCCGCTTCCGTGTTGGGTCCGGTATTGGGTGGACTCTTCGGCCGACAATGAACCACACGAAAAAAATGGTCCTCGTCGAACCACGGCTCCTTCAAAATCTCCAATCGCCCTACCCTGTCCCACATACGGTGAAGACCATAAACACCCTCGATGAAGAGATGCAACAGATCTTACAAAGACCGGGGTTAAGCGACAGTGAGAAAGTATAACGGTACAATGAGACGCTTCAACGGTACATGACGTTCATGGACCAATACAAAACCCTCTCTACCCCAGCACCACCACCACCACGCGACACACCGCCGACCTCAGCACCGCTCCAATAGCCGCCATTACCAGGGGTACCACCCACAACCCCATAGTGGGTGGAAGACGAAGTCCTGAAGAGTGTACCTGCATCGTTCAAGAAACAAGCTGGCCTGGTATTACAACGGATGAAACAGAATCCTAACATGACTTGGAATGATAGAGGTGAACTACTGGTACAGAATCAGGTGGTCCCTGGTACTCATATGACGGAATTGGTGAATGACCTGATGCGTCAACGCAGGTCGCACACGGATCCTCGAGAATGGGAGGTCTTTGCTCAAGGCTTGAAAGACATGCATGTACCACAGGAATTGGTGGGGAACCCCTAGCGCTGGGCCTGGATGCAGCGGACCCAGCAATCGCCGAGTGGCCCACCACCTTCATGGGAAGCCTAGTGGGAACCGTAGTCACCCCCCAAAACACCACAACAACGGGCACCTTCTTTTCACGCCTTTAAACAACCACCCTTGATCAAGACACCCCACATCTCCAGAGCCGTGACACGTAGCAAGTCACCGCGACGAACACGACTCCGGACACAACCGCCCAAGGCCTGGAACACCTATTAAAACCAACAGCAGCAGCAGGACAGCTCAGTCGCCATGCTTTACCTCACCCTACCCAGTAACAGTTCGCTGGATGTGTTTCCTGACAACACCTTGGCCAAGTACGTGACCCAATTACCGCAACCGTTGCATTTACCTGGACGATGGGAATGTGGCCTCGTGGATATCCAATACCCTTACTCGTGGTACAACGTGCGAGCCAATGAAGTGTGGTACGAGGTGACCTACGAAGGAAAAAAAACACCCGACTCACCCTTCCCGAAGGCCAATACGATACCCCCAAGGAATTCATGCAGGGGCTGACAAGACTGCTGCATTTTAAGGCTCTACGGGAGGTCACGAATACTTCAACAGCCGTCAAATCCTTTCCTTTCAAGAATCACGTGCACTTCGATTACAACGCATACAACGACAAGGCACAGATCCTCCTCACCGCCAACGTGAGTGTCGTACTGAGTCCTATCCTACAGCAAATGCTGGGTCTCGCTCACCCGACCTACACGGGCCCAGATCCCGATGGATATGAAGTCGGGTATGTACGGACTCGACAACCACATCGCGGGCGATATCAACACACCTCTGTCACGGGTGGTCCCCATTAAAAAGACGTATGGAGATCAAATCACCCACAGTTTCACCCACATGCTCTACCTACCCGTACGACAAACCGACATCAACACTATCACGGTGGATATAAGAGATGGCGCGGGACGACCGGTGGCATTCGAACGAGGAAAAGTGATGCTGACACTTCATTTTCGACAAGCACGTGCTCCCCACTTTGTATAATGAAGGTGCCTTACGAGTGCGATGCACGCAGCTATATGGACTATTATGCCCAACAGGCCGGAGGTGGCCTTTCGGTATTTGCAGGTGCACGCATGCAACGAGGACATGGGCTGGGAAACATATTCGGGAGTATCGTCAAAACGTTCCTGCCCTTAGTGACGCGTGGAGTGAAAGCGATCGGCAAACAAGCGGTCCGAAGTGGACTGCAAGTCGCCGGTGATGTCTTGGGGGGTACGGCACCCAAAGAAGCCTTGAAACGGCGGGCCAAAGAAGCGGGAGGCGTCTTGGTGGCCAAAGCACAACGCACCGTAGGGAATAAAAGACCTGCACCACCGAGACCACTCGCCAGTCGACATCCGACCCAGCGACGACGCACATCGAAGACCCAGGATATCTTTTCTTTTACATGTCCTTAATCCACGCCCTTCCACCAACAGTGAATTTGATTTGTGGACCGTCCCGCCCACACAGACCAGTACCGAACAAGGATTATGGGTGGAGCATCTCCCGCTCTCCAGCATCAACGAAACAGGGCCCATCGAGGTCATCATCAGTAATGCAGATACGGCCTATGTGGATTTAGCCCATACATACTTGTATGTGAAAGCCAAGGTCATCAATGGGGATGGCTCCAGAATCATCCAAGCTGCAACGGTGGGCCCGACGAATCTCTGGCTGCACTCGATGTTTCAACAGGTGGATATTTTTATCAGCGACAAACTCATCAGTGACTCGACCAACACGTACCCCTATCGAGCCTACATCGAGACACTGTTGTCGTATGGACGAGAGGCTAAAGAATCTCAGCTGACAGCCGCTTTATTCTACCAAGACACAGCCGCGCACATGGACAAGGTGGACAATGAAGGATATAACAAACGGAAGGCTTTCACCGCGAACGGCGCCTCGGTGGATCTCATGGTTCGACTGCACGCAGACATCTTCATGGAAGACCGGTACCTGTTGAACAAGATCCCCATCAAAATCCGACTGATGCGGGCGCCTCCGACCTTCGCCTTGATGGCCACTAACTTAGAGGGGCATGCAGCTGACTATAAGATTGTCATCCAAGACGCAGTCCTGTATGTCCGAAAAGTGAAACCGAATCCAGCCGTTCAATTGGGACACATGAAAGCCTTGGAAACAAAACCAGCCCAGTACCCTATCCGACGTGTACAAACCAAAGTGTTCTCCGTGCCTGCTGGGAATATGAACGCCAACAAAGAAAACCTGTTCCTGGGGGAACTACCCCAACGATTGATCGTGGCCTGTGTGGAAAATACTAGTTTCAGCGGAGCCTACCCAGAGAACCCGTTTGATTTTCAACATTTCGGAATCAATTTTGTGGCCCTGCATGTGGATGGACAACATGTCCCAGCCACGGCCTTAACACCGAACTTTGGGCGCGGGAATTTCATTCGAGCCTATCAGAGCCTGTTTACAGCCACCGGACAAATCAACCAGGACGACGGGAATATGATCAGTCGAGAGGACTACGCAAACGGATACACGTTGTTCTGTTTCGATCTGACCCCCACCTTAGCTGGCACTAGCCAAGCAAGGCAATTTACGCTTGGAAATCCACTTTGCACGAGCCCTCGGGACCACCGTCAATGTGATCTGCTACGCCGAGTTTGACAACATCATTCAAGTGGACAAGGCGCGCAACGTCCTGTGTGACTTTGCCACCTAACATGGATACAGACCAGATAACCACCGTGCTGGAGAATGACCCAGGGACACGTACGGTCTTTCAAGGGGTGTTCGTCCGAGATGTGTTCCCATTAGACGGTATGTATCCTGCTGCTTACGTTCTCAACACGGACCCGACGGATCGGCCCGGTGAACATTGGGTGGCCGTGTACTTGACAGAACAGCAGGGCGAATACTTTGACCCGTACGGCCTGCCACCCCTCCATCCCGATTTAACAGACTTCATGGATCAAGGCACAGAGACGTGGTGTTGGAACAGTCAAACGTTGCAAAGGCTGACCAGTAGCGTGTGCGGACAATATTGCTTGTTTTACCTGTACCATCGATGCCGGAGCAGAACCTTATCTACCATCGTGAAGATGTTTGACGAGTACCCCAAGGCCGAGGACCGCGATGTTCTGGGCCGCCCATCATTTCAATGTACAAGCCCCGTTCTGGGCTTAAGTTTTTTCACGAAAAGCCCCCTGTTCTGGGCTTAAGTTCTATCTATTTCAATGTACAAGCCCCCTGTTCTGGGCTTCAGTTTTCACGTGGTTGTTCTCATGTTGTTGTTGTTCACTGAATAAAAAAACAAAATGAGATCTCACCAACCCCCCCCCCCCCTCCACTGTCTTATGTGTTTTCTATATGAGCATAAAACAAGCGGCCATGAAGGCTATGACAGACATGTGGGGATTCGGTCAAACTGGCCTTGAACACCGTGGAGAAAGTAGCCAATCAGTGGCCTAGGATGGGGCCAAATGTAACCCATCAATGTCCAGAAAACAATGCAAGAGCACTGCAGTAAAATAGAGAGCCAATGAAATCAGCCCACAGACCGAGTACATGTTTTGGTCTAGGTTAAGAGCGGGCATTCCAGCACAAAAATTTTGACGAGAAGTTACAAGAGCAACAGGTGGAGTGAAAACACTATTGAGGCTCGAGGTGCGGAAAGACATGACCGAATCCCCACATGTAACCACGAAGACGGCGAGTGAAGACTCGTACAACACATATATATTAAGTTTATTACTATAAGTTCTATGGTTTCATGTATTTGTTCGTGCCAATACGGTTGTGGGGAAACCTGAGGGTTCCCCACTGGCCATTTAACATGGGCATAGTGCTGGCGATATGGTGGGGGACCCTATGCATTCCATGGGTGCTTCGGGAGGACAGATAAAGGCTATCTATTGGCCCGGAGAGGACCGAGCCTTTCCGGAAGGGGGACCTTTGACGTTTTGACCTGAATGTGACCTTTGACCTTTTGACCCGAAATTCCGGTGATGCCGCGCAGGCGTGGGGCCGGATAACGCGCGCGCGCGCTCCGGCCGGGCCGGGCCGGGACGGGAAGGGTTGATAGGAGTTTTCCCCTATTGTAGGGGTAAAGTCCGTGTTCCGCTTTTTATATTTTTTCTGGAGAAACTTTTACATGCACCCACCCTACCTCTCTCAGCAGGCCCTGATAAGCCCGGGGGCCGATATTCGCCCTTTGGGATAGGGTTGATAGGAGTTTTCCCCTATTTTAGGGGTAACGTCCGTGTTCCGCTTTTTATAGTTTCGAGACAAATCCTAAATTTACATACACCCACTCCCCCACCCTACCTCTCTCAGCAGGCCCCGATAAGCCCGTGGACCGATATTAGCCCTTTGGGATAGGGTTGATAGGAGTATTTTCTACGGTAAAGTCCGTGTACCGCTTTTTATATCTGGAGAAATGTTACATGCACCCACCCTGCCTCTAGAGGGCAGCACCATCGATGCCAAAGGGGAATCCCCTTTTTGTTTGTTTATTTTTCGCGGCGATATATTGGATAATAAACGCTCGACCCTCGGGTCGCACGGATGCTAGACTCGTCCTAATAACATCGTCCAACACCTATAGATTATGTTATATATAAGTCTTCCTTCCCACGGTTTCATGGAAAAACCCTGACCTTGAACTAGTGTGATCACGTGACCTCCCCGTCATGGAAAAAAACCCAGACCCAAGTCAGTACACGCATTCCATACAGTCAGACATACCCAGGTCACGCCCGATTCACGCAAACCGGAAGTGACGTCATACACCTGCGCACTCCCCATGATGAAAAAAACCCAGAACCAAGTCAGTACATACATACAGTCAGACGAGGTCAAAATACTCGCTTCTGATTGGCTGTCAAAGGTCACAATTGGAATTCTTCTGTGTTCGGAGATAGTTTTTCTCCCCAACATGCAAATTTTTGAGGTCAAAGGTCAATTAGAGTCAATATCCACAACAGGTCAGTACATGCACTCCTATCATTCAATATGACCTTGAACTATCACGTGACCTCCCCGTGATAGAAAAAGACCCAGAACCAAGTCAGTGCATCCCATACAGTCATACCCAGGTCACGCCCGATTCAAGTAGACCGGAAGTGACGTCATACCACACACCTGCGCACTCCCCGTGATGGAAAAAACCCAGACACAAGTCAATACATGCATTCCATACAGCCAGACATACCCTCGGCCCTCTATATACTTGGGACTACCTTCTGTCCGCGGAGGCAGACCGCATCACCGCCAAACCGCATCACCGCGGAGGAATCCCCTAACATGTCTAAACATGATCCAAGGTCAGATGATGGACGAGATGAGAGGATACAGGTCAATACATGCTCAAGTGCACTCATTGACCTTTGACATCTCCACCTCCACGTGACGTCACAGAGGGCAAAGGTCAACTTGAGTCTATATGCGGGATGTATACTACTAAGGCTCTCCCCAGGTATGAAGTAGATCGGTTGAATCGTTCTCGAGTTATTGTCCGGACAAGATCCAACTGCTTATAAATCCAATATGGCTGACGGCGGCCATATTAGATTACGCACATTGCTGAAAAACAATCCCAACCGTCCTCTCACCAATGTCAAGGCACACCCCAAGCTTGAAGTTGATCGGTTGGATCGTTCACGAGTTATTGTCCGGACAAGAAAATCTAAGATCCAACTGCTTATAATCCAATACGACTGATGGCGGCTATATTGGATTATGCACATTGCTGAAAAACAATCCCAATTGTCCTATCACCGATGTCAAGGCACTCCCCAAGTTTGAAGTAGATCGGTTAAATCGTTCACGAGTTATTGTCCGGACAAGAAAATCTTACGGAATTACGGACACCGGTGTTTCTCCCCCTCCCCCCCCCCCCACACCCACTACTAAGTAGCGGGGGACAATAAAAAGACACCAAGCTTTAGCTTGCACGTGCTATAAATCTAGATACTCTTGTCGGTACGCTGATCTATGGGGTTTACAGAACTTTTCGGTGCTTGGTCGATTATTTTGCCTTGAACGGGCATGCTACTCTCGAACGTCTAACAATATATCGAACCGCGAACCGGTAGAGATACTTTCATTGCGGGTAGAGGTTTTCACTGGTAGAAATCTGTTTGGATAAAGACCGTGGGTGTAGGGCTAGGACGTAAAATACTAATAAGAACGACCTAATATTCCCGCGGAGGGAATGATTGGTTATGAATACCGGAAGCGTTGAGGTAACATTTCCGGTACATGACAAACGTAAAGATGAGAACAGTTTAAATTCCCGCGAGAGGACAGGATTGGCTAATACAACCCGGAAACGTCTAAAGCTCACTTAGATTGCGTTGTGTTTAAAGTTACGCGTTAGAGATCATGTGGACTTGAACACGAAAGGCCGTTCGCGCCATGAATCCCTCTTTTAAACGTTCAAACTTTTAAACGTTTAGAAATTGTGAACGTTTAAAAAGTTTAAACGTTTAAACTTGCACCAACCAATCAGATGTCATGAATTGACATTTAGAAGACGTTTTCTGTTAAAAGGCAAACGTTTCCGGTAGTAATATTCGAGACTTTTGAACGTTTCCGATTAAATGGATAATGTTTTTGAACATTATAGGGTCTTGAAAATATAAACATTTTTGTATATTCTTCGTTTTTCTTGTAACCTTTACAAGAAAAGTTGGAGCTGAATTGCCGAGAATTTTTCGTGATATACGACGTCAGGTTTCAATACCGGTAACTTACTTTGAAAGTCCACAAAATAAAAATCTAACTGCTTATTTTCCTAACTGCTTCGGGTATTGTAGGATCATAAAATATAAATATTATTTCTGTATCTTAGCCGTTTTCTTGTAATATTTATTGGAAAAGTTAGTGTCAATTCGCGATATACTGTTATACCGACACTATAGGTAGGGGCCTATTGATATCTTTACTTGAAAAGGCTTCTGTAATATAAAAGTTCCAAATGCATAAATTTCTTCTCTAATATTATAGGATCATGAAATAAAATATTATTTCTGTTTCTTTATCAGGTTCCTTGTAATATCATGAATGGGAAAAGACGGTGTCGATTTGACGGGAATTTTTCGCGATATTCCGGACAGTATAGATTTTGATAACTTTCCTTTGCAAACGCATCCATAAAATAAAAACCTAAATAAATATTTTCATCCCAGTAATATAGGACCATTAAATTATAAATGTCATGAATTATTATCGTAAATAATATCATTATCCTCAGCTATTTCTTGAAATGTTTACTTGTACATACGTAACATTATTTGCCCGGAATTCTACCGAGGTTCGCCAGGACAGGGTTCCATATAAAAATCATACATGTAGGATGGAACCAATAGATATCCGGTAGCTAAAATGACACCCAAGACCTTGACTCAAAACGATATTTGGTGTATGTCACGGTGGATAAAAAGTGACATCGAAACACTAGATTGCTCTTGATCAAAGTGGCAAATGGATAAAAAAATGACATTAGTACTAAATTATAACATGGCAGTGTGACTAACGTCACAGGACCTACGAAGTAGGGTTTGATATGATTTAAATGTGTACTCGAGAGATGACTTGGGGGCCCTATGTGCTACCGTGAGAGAATTTCATAGCAGTCTCTAATTGACAGTGGGTACTATTAATTTTCCCAGATGTCACCGCTGGTGAGTCATTAGCGTAGCAACTATTATCGCCCTCAGTTCCTATTACCCTAGACACTTATCATCCCAGCAGTACAGCACGAGGTCAACCATCCAAGTCTTGACCGGGCTCAAAGTCGCTTAACTTCGGTGATTTTACGAGAACCGGTGTGTCCAACGTGATATGCCGTATCAAGGAACCTTCAAAAATCACAGTAAAACATACAGCCAAGGGTTACCGTACAGTGCACTCGCTGAGCCATCAATAAATAATAAAAAAATAATTATAAATCAAATTTTCATCAGAATTCGGTCAGCTTAGAACTTGCTGGTAACAATGCCCCAATGCACGTTCATGCCAAAAATCAAGGTTCTAATGTCAACGGTTCTCCTTATTTTGCCGACGAAAGGATTCCGACGGACTGACTCCAAAGATTGTATTAATGCTGACAAAGACCGATACATTGGCACTGTGTATTTTAGACCACATAATGCTCCTTACAGGAAGCGACATTCTGACTTAGACCCTTTTGAAGAACTCCATAGAACTATTTGTCGATTTAAATCCCTTGGACATATAAAGGTAGGAGGGGATCTCAATGCTAGGATAGGTGATAGACAGGAATTGATTATGTCTCATGAAGTTAGGTACCTCCCAGTTCTACCAGATGATACATACAACTTTGTGGAAACCACTCGTATGAACCAGGACTCCATTTGGACCCAAGCTCACCGAGCTGGTCACTAGTCATAAATTCATAATACTCAATGGTAGAGTCCCTGGTGATAACTTTGGCAAGTTCACGTGTCATACGCACAATGGGAAGAGTACCGTAGATAACATAATTGTATCAGAAACATTGTTTCAATATGTCAAATATTTCCATATATGTCCACTAGTTCATTACTCTGACCACTGCCAACTGTTCAGCTATCTTCGTCTAAAAACAACTTCCCAAATCCCACCCAGATCTCGTAATAATATATTCTTTAGAAAAATTAAATTTCGAAGAATTTGGAACACTCAAAGCTATACACGTGTGCAAACAGCACTTAAAGAAAATAAAATCAGAGAGATGCTTAACACTTTCGTAATGACTCCATACACCAATGATAAGGCGTGGGTCCAGGAAAGCGTTGGGAGTTTCACGGCCATACTACATATCCTGAATTCGAAAGCCTCTGTTCAAGTTAGAACGAATAAATCTTCCAAAAAAAACAAACAAACGGCATGATCGTGACTGTAAGGCAGCAAAGACCAAGACAGAAGATATCTACAAACATTATAACAGAAACCAGTCTGACAATTGTAGGAAAAATTACCTCAATATCAAGAAGGAATATAAGAAACTAGTTCGCAAAAAGAAATATGAATATTATCTAGACCTTGTACGTAAGTTAGAAAAGGGTGACAAATCTGATGCTTCATACTACTGGAAACTAGTGAAAAAACTAGGTGTTTCTTGTAAACCTGATAGGATAATTACAGTAGACAAACATGTTATGGCTGACCATTTTGTACAACTTGTGGGCCAACCATCAAATGGCTTTAATAGCACGTCAAATATTAATGATACGGAGGCATACACTTCTGATCTTGACAATATAATTACAGCCGAAGAAGTCCTAATAGCCCTCAATGAGCTGAAAAATAACAAATGCCCAGGTGAAGATGAAATATGCAATGAACTCCTTAAAAGTGTAATTCAAGCAGTAATTGACCATGTTGTGCGACTTTTTAACACATGAGCAGTGTGACTAACGTCACAGGACCTACGAAGTAGAGTAGGCATTAGGACTCGATCGCATTTTCATTGAGATATGATGTGACCCTCCCCTACGGTACGTTTCATCATAATATGGTACATGTACAGCCTTCCATAACAGCCATAGGTTCTCTTTATAACATGCCTTTTGTGAGATTGAGCAAGATTATATTCTGGGTATTTATATATTTACATCGATGTGTTCGTGCCACAAAAAATGAAAGTATAGGTGAATGTTCTGGTCATTTAGTGATCCGGCCCTGGTACATCAAGCAGTTGAATAGACTCGGAGTTAAACACATTAATACTGGGCTTCACCAGCCTCCGTCTATAAATAGTTCGCTCAGCTGTATTGAGGTCGCTGTCCTCAGATCTGGCGGTTGAATCCAACAGCGAGAGAGCACCAGGCATGCCAGGGCTGACAGTTCCCAAATTCCATGGTGTCATGTTTCCCTCGCTTAAATGATCGGACTTTTCTCCGTATGATCTATAACAATACACTGAAGTGTTAATTATAAATCTAATTTTAATCAGAATTATTTCAGATCAGAACTTGCTGGTAACAATGCCCTAATGCTCGTTCATGCCAAAAATCAAGGTTCTAATGTCAACGGTTCTCCTTATTTTGCCGACGAAAGCATTCGGATGGACTGACTGACTGACTCACTCACTCATTACCGGACAATTTGCGATCTGTAGCCTACTTCGTAGGAATAGTATTTGATAATGGTTGCTTCCCAAGCGAATGGCAAAATTCATCTCTGACCCCCATATATAAGAAAGGGAGTCACTCTGATCCTAACAACTACCGAGGATTTGCTATTGGTAATGCACTGGGGAAGTTATTTAACACGAGCAGTGTGACTAACGTCACAGGACCTACGAAGTAGAGTAGCCATTAGGACTCGAACGTGAACTGAACTCTTGGAAATCCCCACCCCAGTTGAAATCCTGCCTATATTAAGATGGGCACTGCCCAAGTCAGAATCGCCAGTGATTTCCATCAAAAATCACCAGAAATTTTCATCAAAAGTAGGTCAGCTCAGAATTTGTTGGTAACAGTCTCCTAATGCGCCTTCATTCCAAAAATAAATAACGATCGCCAATTTAATTTTACAATTTTTTAACTGAAGGAAATAGATTGAATAATAAAAAGTTCAGTAGATTTCAAGCCTTACGTGTGAAAATACATTTACATCTCTTTAATGGTTTTCAGTGCCCTTGTCCAGGATCAAAACAACTTTTTGAATCGCATTATTTTCCCAACAATACAACAAATTTTTATATATAGTACTATAGTAGAAAGGTAGCATTTATGTAGTTTACGGTAATTCAACTCAAGACCAACACCTTCTCTGCACAAGATAATAATGATTCTATGTCATTCTCCTGAGCATAACCGGTACAAAGACGAATAAATAGCATCTCTACATCACGTTGTTGTCTAGATATATGAGACAACACATTTTGGGTATCGGCAATCTGATGAATGTACTATTTCGGTTTTCTTGTTTCACATTATATTCTATGACGGTTGATCAGTGATTTTCTTCATTGATAAACATTAAACCACCTCAGCTTCATTGCGTGAATCGGACTTACATTGCTGTGATACACCAACACACTCCGTGGCAGTGATTCTGTATCCCCTAATCAAGGGATCAAAATGGATCAAGATTTGAAATGACAAGAAAAATTTAGACATATTTTGTTTACACATGTAATTTTTTGATTAAATTATATCCCAGTGTGATATATAGTCAATATTCAAGAGGTACAAAAAACTCATATTTTCACATCATGATCAAAGTTACTTTATCTAGTTAAATTCTACCCAAAGAAAATAAATTAAGACCCTTTAAACATGCCGTCAATGACAGATGTTGAGTTTTATACAGCTGTAGATCAGGGCTCTGGGTGCATATATCATGTTTCCGTACACTTGATGCACACAACAAGCGGCAAAAAGAAAGCCTCCTTGAACAACCTATCTTTATACAGGAAATTCTTAACTCAGAAAATACCATTCTCCCTCAAAAGAAAACAATTTACGCCAGGAAGGCCTTTTTTATTAAGCTAATTTTGTTAGGTAGGGGCCTACTTAGATTCAATAATTGTCACGAAATTTCTTTGATTATATCTTAATTGCAACCATGTTTGTTCCTCAAACCTGACATGCTAGAGATATGTACAAGTATAACACACTTTCATTCGAGATTCCAGACATTCCACCATTCATGTGAACAAATTGTACTCAACATGGAATAATTAAATTCACACTATCTATTTCTACAGTATCAGTACTATGTTACTATCTGTAGCAGTTGAAACCCAGTAAAACTTAAACAATTAAAACCAGTAAAGAAATTTGTCTGTTGAATAACAGAAAATATGGTATGGAGATTTGAATGAGTAAACTACTAAACAACTTACATGATACCAACAAAATGTCCCAACACAAGCTGATAAATTCCTTGGGTGGCTTGCAGGATGGCTTTGTTTCACCCTCAGTAAACTTTTATCATTGTTGCTCACAGGCTAATCTGAAGGATGATACCACATCTTCCTTTGTTCTGCTGGGTTATTGCACTTGGCTGACTTAATTGGTTGATGTAGTATATGTCGCCACCAGTGGCAATTTGACCTAAATTTGAAGCCTGATTTGGTCTGTGATGAAATGTTTGGATGTCAAATAGGATACAAGTTAAAGGCCACAGTTTACATATATCTATAACAATATACTGAATTCTGTATTAAGAATGGCAAGTGGTAATAGCAGTGTAGATAAATGCACTAACACATGATGGAAAATTAGCATTTCCTATTTCATTATCCCATCACGTTTTGTACTGTGTTATATATACAGTGAAACATACAGCCAAGGGTTCCCAATGGGCATGACAGTGCACTCGCTGAGCTATCAATAAATAATAAAAAGAAACATTATAAATCAAATTTTCATCAGAATTCGGTCAGCTCAGAACTTGCTGGTAACAATGTCCTGATGCACGTTCATGCCAAAAATCAAGGTTCTAATGTCAATGGTTCTCCTTATTTTGCCGACGAAAGGATTCGCATGGACTGACTGACTCACTCACTCATTACCGGACAATTTGCGATCTGTGCGAACTGTAGCCTTTAACGTGTATCCTATTTCACATCCAAACATTTCATCATTGACCACATCAGGCTTCAAGTTCAGGTCAAATTATCCACTGATGGTGAAATATCCTACATCAATCAATTAAGTCAGCCTGGTGCAATAACCCAGCAGAAGAAAGAAAGATGTGGTATCATCCTTCAGATTAGTCTGTGTGAGCAACAATGATAAAAGTTTACTGAGGGTGAAACAAAGCCATGACGGCTGTTTAAAGGGTCTTAATTTATTTTCTTTGGGTAGAATTTAACTAGATAAAGTAACTTTGATCATCATGCCAAGAAAACTGTGGTCCGTTTTGCTCCAGCGTTTTATCGCATTTAATGAGTATCAGTTACCACCACCGAGATCTGTCCGGCTAAAAATACCCTGTCATTGATCCACATTCCACTGTATGCCACATGGCCCTATTACTGAGGTTAATCTTAACGTGCATCTGGGACAATTCCACAATTGCCCGACAGCATAGGCCTACTGCATATACCCTCTAACAATCAGCGCTGTTTGCATAACTTAAATTGTTAAACCATATCATTGAAATAATATAGCAGAAAACATTGATGTGAGTTATGATATGTACACTATGACCAAAGACATGTTCATAATGTGCTAATCGGATAGTTAGGACAATCATTACTTTGCATCAGAGAGTGTGTGACTTGGATTCAAGGGTTAAGACTTTGGAGGGAAATACAATTTTGACAGCAGAAATATGACCCCGCCATTCGCTGATTAGAGCCATAAAACAGGGTAGGCTAAATGGACCCTTTTCAATGCAGTATTTCTTGGCATGGATGTGAAAATATGAGGACATACTTTGGGTATTTTTTGTACCTCTTGAATATTGACTATATATCACACTTGGATATAATTTGAACAAAAAATTACATGTGTAAACAAAATATGTCTCAATTTTTCTTGTCAATTCAAATCTTGATCCATTTTGATTCCTTGATTAGGGGATACAGAATCACTGCCACGGAGTGTGTTGGTGTGTCACAGCAATGCAATTCCGATTCACACAACGAAGCTGAGGTGGTTTAACGTTTATCAGTGAAGAAAATCACCGATCAACCGCCATAGAATATAACGTGAAACAAGAAAACCGGAATAGTACATTCATCAGATTGCCGATACCCAAAATGTGTTGTCTCATATATCTAGATAACAACGTGATGTAGAGACGCTATTTATTCGTCTTTGTACCGGTTATGCTCAGGAGAATGACATAGAATCATTATTATCTTGTGCATAGAAGGTGTTGGTCTTGAGTTGAATTACCCTAAACTACATAAATGCTACCTTTCTACTATAGTAGTATATATAAACATTTGTTGTATTGTTGGGAAAATAATGTGATTCAAAAAGTTGTTTTGATCCTGGACAAGGGCACTGAAAACCATTAAAGAGATGTAAATGTATTTTCACACGTAAAGCTTGAAATCTACTGAATCTATATTATTCAATCTGTTTCCTTTAATTAAAAAATTGTAAAATTAAATCGGCGATCGTTATTTATTTTGGAATGAAGGCGCATTAGGAGACTGTTACCAACAAGTTCTGAGCTGACCTACTTTTGATGAAAATTTCTGGTGATTTTTGATGAAAATCACTGGCGATTCTGACTTGGGCGGTGCCCATCTTAATATAGGCAGGATTTCAACTGGGGGTGGGGATTTCCAAGAGTTCAGTTCGCGTTCGAGTCCTAATGCCTACTGTACTTCGTAGGTCCTGTGACGTTAGTCACACTGCCCATCTGAAGAACTCGATAGAACTATTTGTCGATTTAAATCCCTTGGACATATAAAGGTAGGAGGGGATCTCAATGCTAGGATAGGTGATAGACAGGAATTGATTATGTCTCATGAAGTTAGGTACCTCCCAGTTCTACCAGATGATACATACAACTTTGTGGAAACCACTCGTATGAACCAGGACTCTACTGTAAATTCATTTGGACCCAAGCTCACCGAGCTGGTCACTAGTCATAAATTCATAATACTCAATGGTAGAGTCCCTGGTGATAACTTTGGCAAGTTCACGTGTCATACACACAATGGGAAGAGTACCGTAGATAACATAATTGTATCAGAAACATTGTTTCAATATGTCAAATATTTCCATATATGTCCACTAGTTCATTACTCTGACCACTGCCAACTGTTCAGCTATCTTCGTCTAAAAATAACTCCCCAAATCCCACCCAGATCTCGTAATAATATATTCTCTAGAAAAATTAAATTTCGAAGAATTTGGAACACTGAAAGCTATACACGTGTGCAAACAGCACTTAAAGAAAATAAAATCAGAGAGATGCTTAACACTTTCGTAATGACTCCATACACCAATGATAAGGCGGGGGTCCAGGAAAGCGTTGGCAGTTTCACGGCCATACTACATATCCTGAATTCGAAAGCCTCTGTTCAAGTTAGAACGAATAAATCTTCCAAAAAAAACAACAAAAATAAATCTTCCAAAAAAAACAACAAACGGCATGATCGTGACTGTAAGGCAGCAAAGACCAAGACAGAAGATATCTACAAACATTATAACAGAAACCAGTCTGACAATTCTAGGAAAAATTACCTCAATATCAAGAAGGAATATAAGAAACTAGTTCGCAAAAAGAAATATGAATATTATCTAGACCTTGTACGTAAGTTAGAAAAGGGTGACAAATCTGATGCTTCATACTACTGGAAACTAGTGAAAAAACTAGGTGTTTCTTGTAAACCTGATAGGATAATTACAGTAGACAAACATGTTATGGCTGACCATTTTGTACAACTTGTGGGTCAGCCATCAAATGGCTTTAATAGCACCTCAAATATTAATGATACGGAGGCATACACTTCTGATCTTGACAATATAATTACAGCCGAAGAAGTCCTAATAGCCCTCAATGAGCTGAAAAATAACAAATGCCCAGGTGAAGATGAAATATGCAATGAACTCCTTAAAAGTGTAATTCAAGCAGTAATTGACCATGTTGTGCGACTTTTTAACATAGTATTTGATAATGGTTGCTTCCCAAGCGAATGGCAAAATTCATCTCTGACCCCCATATATAAGAAAGGGAGTCACTCTGATCCTAACAACGACCGAGGAATTGCTATTGGTAATGCACTGGGGAAGTTATTTAACATGAGCAGTGTGACTAACGTCACTGGACCTACGAAGTAGAGTAGGCATTAGGACTCGAACGTGAACTGAGCTCTTGGAAATCCCCACCTCCAGTTGAAATCCTGCCTAAATTAAGATGGGCACTGCCCAAGTCAGAATCGCCAGTGATTTTCATCAAAAATCACCAGAAATTTTCATCAAAAGTAGGTCAGCTCAGAATTTGTTGGTAACAGTCTCCTAATGCGCCTTCATTCCAAAAATAAATAACGATCGCCAATTTAATTTTACAATTTTTTAACTAGAGGAAATAGATTGAATAATAAAAAGTTCAGTAGATTTCAAGCCTTACGTGAGTAGTAGGTAGCATGCACCCGTCCTAAAGAGTGCCCCACTGCGCATGCGCAGAATTTATTTTGGGGGCGTGGCTATGTGTGTGCGCATGCGTGAGTTTATGCAAATGAGTTATATGCAAATGAGGTCATTGGGTATATTCAAGATGGCGGCTTGTTTTAGTATGGGAGGGTGGTTTGGATTCAAGATGGCGGCTTGTTTTAGTATGGGAGGGTGGTTTGGATTCAAGATGGCGGCTTGTTTTAGTATGGGAAGGGTGGTTTGGATTCAAGATGGCGGCTTGTTTTAGTATGGGAGGGTGGTTTGGATTCAAGATGGCGGCTTGTTTTAGTATGGGAGGGTGGTTTGGATTCAAGATGGCGGCTTGTTTTAGTATGGGAGGGTGGTTTGGATTCAAGATGGCGGCTTGTTTTAGTATGGGAGGGTGGTTTGGATTCAAGATGGCGGCTTGTTTTAGTATGGGAGGGTGGTTTGGATTCAAGATGGCGGCTTGTTTTAGTATGGGAGGGTGGTTTGGATTCAAGATGGCGGCTTGTTTTTGTAGGGTGGGGGTGGTCGTGTTCAAGATGGCGGCTTGTTTTTGTATGGGTAGGGTGGTCGTATTCAAGATGGCGGCTTGTTTGTGTGTGTTATGGGTTTTCCCCAGCCCTCATTTGCATATGTTCAAGATGGCGGCTTGTTTTTGTAGGGTGGGGGTGGTGGGTTTCAAGATGGCGGCTTGTTTTTGTAGGTTAGGGGTGGTCGTATTCAAGATGGCGGCTTGTTTGTGTGTGTTATGGGTTTTCCCCAGCCCTCATTTGCATATGTTCAAGATGGCGGCTTGTTTTTGTAGGGTGGGGGTGGTCGGTTTCAAGATGGCGGCTTGTTTTTGTAGGTTAGGGGTGGTCGTATTCAAGATGGCGGCTTGTTTTTGTAGGGTAGGGGTGGTCGGTTTCAAGATGGCGGCTTGTTTGTGTGTGTTATGGGTTTTCCCCAGCCCTCCTCATTTGCATATGTCGGTTTCAAGATGGCGGCTTGTTTTTGTAGGGTGGGGGTGGTCGTGTTCAAGATGGCGATTTTTTCAGTGCATGGTGGGTTCAAAATGGCGGCCAGTTTTTGTGTCTCAGTGCATGGTGGGAGGTGGATAGAAAAACGTATAAAAGGAGTCCATTTTTAGGGAAAGGGGTGTATTCAATCTGACTTACCTGACCTGACCTGTCTCCCTGCCTGCCTGCCTGCCTGCATCCCTGCCTTGCTTGCCTGCCTGCATTCTGCCTGTATGGAATGCATGTACTGACTTGGTTCTGGGTTTTTTCCATCACGGTTGTGCGCAGGTGTATGACGTCACTTCCGGTCTGCGTGAATCGGGTGTGACCTGGGACTATGGGATGCATGTACTGACTTGGTTCTGGGTATTTGTCATCACGGGGAGGTCACGTGATCAGTTCAAGGTCATATCCATTTTTTATCGATATGTCAACCCCACACCCAGTCCATTAGATGCTCCTTCACCTAAGCTTCACTTTGATACCTCACTCGACCTGTGGTGTGAGTGAGTGCAAGAATGTATTCATCCGCGGTGATGCAGTCATGTCTGGCGGTGATTCGGTCTCGGGAAAAAGCTTCCTTGCCCAATGCCTACGGACTTTACCGAAGATACACGGACTTTAACGAAAAGACACGGACGTACACGAAAAGACGCGAAGGTGAACGCCATTGTGGGAAACCTCCCACAGACAGGTCAGTACATGCATTTCTATGTTGTTCACGCATAATAAAAGGATTGATCTGTAATCTGTGTTGTTGTTGTTGCTCCCTTTTTTTGGACTAACCCATCAGAATAGTACGTATCACGGACTATACCCGTAGAGCTACATCTGGTCTATAAAACACGTCCCTCTGGATCCCACACCTTCATTTCTACAGAGCCATGGCGGAGACCCAGCCCCATGCGACTCGCATTTTACAGTATGCCACCGTGGTGAATTCATTCACGGGTTACCGAGCAGTGGTCCGGTCCATGTTTGCAGATGGCGACGACAACGAGGGACGACGCCAGATCCTGAACGAGTTCACAGAAGCGGTCCTCCACAGAGTGCACTCGATGGAGAGGCGTGCCATCACTCACCACTACTGGACTATGACAGCCATCCTTGATGCTCGGGCTATGGACCACGAGCGCTCACGCCGCAACCAGCACCGGCTGGTTGGCCTCATACTAGTCTGTGCCCTATTCACCCTGGCGCTGTGGTATTGACACTATAAATACCAGGGTCAGACAGAGTGTGTGTCATTCACCGTTCGACATTTGGACCAAGCATGTCATCCGTCCTACGAGCCATCCTCCCCCTTACACCTTACCAGGTGGGATTATACGTTTATGAAGATTATGTGACTCTGGTGGAAGATAGTGGCGGGGATTGGAGGGCGTCCCCTGAGACTTTATCGAATACGGTGACACTACAGCGTGATGGGTGGACTAAGTTTAAACGAGTGTTAAGCGGTGAATTGGACGGACGCCTGATCCACATGGACAATGCCATTTATGTATACCGTACTGCGCTCTACCCACGGGTGGGACGCTACCAAGAGCCGGCTCGAAGTTTCCTCCTAACTCCCTCTCTGTGGTCAGCCTTGGAGAAAATAGTGCCTATTGTAGACCAGTTATTTACACCCGACGATCGATCACCCCATCAATTGGCATGGGCTCGTGCTATCGAACACGCACTAGATGAACCTAATGAAAAAAAAGCGGATGGAGAAAATACTATATGTATAGAATGCGCAGAGGCTGGAATGACAGTGTCACCTGATGAAGCCACCCACACACACATGACGGTCCAGAACGATGAAGAAGAAGAAAAAATCCGTGATGAAGCCGCGGGGCCAATGGCTGAACCCCATGAACAACTACATGAACCCGACGACGACGATGCCATTGATTACCCGGCTAGACTCAATCAGCCCAATGACATAACCACCTGATCCTTTGATCTCACGGGGTTCTCCCTATAAATACGGGAGACAGTGAAATCTGGTACCATTCACGTACTGACCATGACGGAGCATATAGTACTGGCGTATTTCAGCTTGACCCCCGAGGTTTTCCTGCACGTGTATGCGGATAAGGTCGATATCATGGAGGAGGTGGTGGGAGACACGGACCCTACACAACCGTGCCCGGCTCACATTCGTCTGTCCCGGGAGGGCTGGACCAAATTCAAACGGGTGTTGTCTGGTGAACTGGACGGCGACCTCATCCACTTGTGTCACGATGTGTACATTCGACGCGGCCCTTTCTTTGCTCAATTGGCTCGGCTAGATGGAGGTACAGTGCATTTTACCCTTCACCCTGATCTATGGTCTGCATTGGAAGATGCCGTGGTAGATGTGGATGAAGTGCTTATCAAGCGGTCATCAGACGAGTTGGACTGGTCATTGACCATGGCCACTGTGGAAGCCCACGAAGAAAATCAGAAAGAAACTCCGGCCCAAGATACACCCGTTATAAATAAACGATAGAGCCAGGGTCCATCATCATTGTGTCACCATGAAGCGCTGGGAGAAGGTGTTGGATAACTTATACTACAGTCCCGACAGTCCGGCGGCCTATAGTGCCTTGTCGGCTCTCTATCGAGTGGCCAAACCCCAGGGGATACAACGTGCCCAAGTCCGAGATTGGTTAAGAAAACAAGACACCTATACCTTACATCGATCTGTCCGTCGCCATTTTCTACGGAACCGGGTCATCGTGGGAGGAATAGATGCCCAGTGGCAAGCGGATTTGGTGGATATGAGCGCCTTTGCCAAACACAACGATGAGAATCGGTATATCTTGACGTGCATCGATATCCTATCCAAGTATGCGTGGGTGGTACCCATCCGGACGAAAACGGGGGCAAATCTCATAGCGGCGTTCAAAGACATCTTCAAGACCGGGCGCAAACCTTTGTATTTGCAAACCGACGAAGGCACGGAATTCCTCAACAGACCGTTCCAAGCCTTTCTCAAGAAACAGAAGATGTTTTTCTTCCATACGTACAACGAGACCAAGGCTTCCGTGGTGGAGAGGTTCAACAGGACATTCAAAGGTCGCATGTATAAATATTTCACCTATAAGAATACAAGGCGGTACATCGATGTTCTCCCGAAACTGGTGAGGGTTACAATCGAGCCTATCATCGAAGTATAGAGAGAGCCCCCATTACCGTGACCCAACGCAATGAAGCCCAAGTCCGGCGTGTCTTGTACCCCAGGCCATCGCAGCGAACGACGAAGGCGGTGTACAAGGTCAGGGACCCTGTACGGATCAGTAAAGTCAAGGGCAAGTTCGAGAAAAGTTACTTGCCCAACTGGAGCGATGAGCACTTCCTGATTAAACGGCGCCTACCCCGACAGCGGCGAGTCTATGAACTGGAAGATCTCCAAGGGGAAACGTTGCTGGGGACGTTTTACGACACGGAATTACAGCCTGTTGTAAAAACACAGCAAGACTACTACACGGTGGAGCAGATTTTGAAAACGGAACGTCGACGTGGCAAACTGTTTCATTTCGTGAAATGGCAAGGCTGGCCCAGTTCCTTCAATTCCTGGGTCGCGGCCAACCAGGTGAAACGACTATAAAACCAGACACCACTACCGTCCTCCTTCATTCCACATCCGACCACAGTGCTATGGACCAACAACAGCTGCCTCTGAAGACAGCGTCTCGCAAAACGCGCAAAGCGCAAGTGGTCTTTGGGGTGCTATTGCTAACCCTGCTGAGTGTGTTGTACGGAGGTGTGTTTTACGACGTAGCCTATGTCAGCACGTTACTTAACCAACTGAGAACACTAGGCACCAGCGAAACGGGTCTACAGAGAGCACCAGTCGTATCGAGCCCAGTCACCACCACCACCACCACCACACCCCGCGTACAAGCCACGTCGAGCTCTACACCTACACCAAGTACACCTACTACGTCTCAAGACCCACCGGATTTCATCCCTCACAGTGAACCGACAACGACGACGACCACCCACGTTGTACCCACCCCCAGCACCATCTCTGAACGCGAACAGACAACGACGACCGACGTTGTACCCACCACCACTCCAGTTCACTCGTACGAAATTTACAAGAGCGTGTTACCACGACAACGGATACACCTCAAACCATGGACCCTCGGTGGCAGCATCCCTTCACTTGCGTCATCGCAGGACCGACGGGCTCCGGCAAAACGCACTTCGTCAGGAAGCTCCTTCAACACGCCGACAGCATGATCACCCCACCCATTGCCCGAGTCGTGTGGTGTTACGGAGAATGGCAGGCAGCGTATGCAGCAATGCCCCACATCACGTTCGTGGAAGGCCTACCCAACCTGGCCGATTTGGAACCCGACACCTTGGTGGTTCTGGATGATCTCATGGCGGAGACGGATGCACGGGTCACCCAACTCTTTACCAAAGGCAGCCATCATCGACGGCTCAGCATCATCTACATTGTGCAGAATCTGTTCAGTAAAAACAAAGAACATCGGAATATCAGCTTAAATGCCCACTACCTGGTGGTCTTCAAAAACCCGAGAGATACCACTCAACTGCTGCACCTGGCGAGACAGATGTTTCCCGGCCGCACACCGTTTGCGTTGGAAGCCTTCAAAGATGCCACAACCCCTCAGCACGGGTATATGCTCTTCGACCTCAAGCAAGCCACTCCCGACCACCTTCGACTACGGACCGACATCTTTCCCGGAGAGACCCACCACGTGTACATGCAAAAATAATGTAAACACATCCACAGTGGCGCCCCCAGCTGGGGTCTGTGTGTTTGATGATGGGGAATAATAAAAAGAATGAATACCACAGCAGGGTTGACTTTGTCTGTGAGGTGATAAAAAGAGCAGCGTTGTGGGTTCTAGCATTAGTTGTACAGGATGTCTGCGCGAGTACGGAAGCACGCTCCCACGCTCCGTGTATTGAAGACGGCCCCACCCGAGTTAGTCCGAACCATTGTACGCGGTGCGGACCCTGACCTTGTACGCTGTCTGTGCGAGATCGGGTACAACCTGTTAAAAGGCAACGTACCACTGACTCCGGCTCAGAAGACCAAGTTGGCCAAGCATAAGACAGGTCTCCGAACCCTAGTCCACAAGCGGGTCCCTCAAACACAAAAGAAAAAGGTGTTACAGAAAGGCGGCTTTCTCGGGGCCATCTTAGCACCGTTGGCCGCTTCCGTGTTGGGTCCAGTATTGGGTGGACTCTTCGGCCGACAATGAACCACACGAAAAAAATGGTCCTCGTCGAACCACGGTTCCTGCAAAACCTCCAATCACCCTACCCTGTCCCACCTACGGTGAAGACCATAAACAGCCTCGATGGAGAGATGCAACAGATCTTACAGAGACCGGGGTTAAGCGACAGTGAGAAAGTACAACGGTACAATGAGACGCTTCAACGGTACATGACGTTCATGGACCAATACAAAACCCTGTCTACCCCAGCAACAGCACCACCACCACCACCACCACCACCACCACGTGACAGACCGCTGACCTCAGCACCGTTCCAACAGCCGGGTGAGGTAGCCTCCACAGCCCCACAGTGGGTGGAAGACGAAGTGCTGAAGAGTGTACCTGCATCGTTCAAGAAACAAGCTGGCCTGGTATTACAACGGATGAAACAGAATCCTAACATGACTTGGAATGATAAAGGCGAACTCCTGGTACAGAATCAGGTGGTCCCCGGCACCCACATGACGGATTTAGTGAATGATCTGATGCGTCAACGCAGATCGCACACCGATCCTCGAGGATGGGAGGTCTTCGCTCAAGGCTTGAAAGACATGCATGTACCACAGGAATTGGTGGGGAACCCCCACCGCTGGGCCTTTATGCAGCAAACCCAGCAATCGCCGAGTCGTGCACCACGACTCTCACCACAACCTTCTTGGGAAGCCGACTGGGAACCGGAGTCACCCCCCAAAACTCCACCACCATCACAACGGGCACCTTCTTTTCAGACCTTTAAAAAACCACCCTCGATCAGGACATCCCACATCTCCAGAGCCGTCACACGTAGCAAGTCAACGCGACGAACACGACGCCGGACACAACCGCCCAAGGCCTGGAAGACCTATTAAAACCAACAGCAGCAGCAGGACAGCTCAGTCGCCATGTTTTACCTGACCCTACCCAGTAACAGTTCGCTGGATGTGTTTCCTGACAACACCGTGGCCAAGTACGTCACCCAGTTACCACAACCGTTACATTTACCTGGACGCTGGGAATGTGCCCTCGTGGATATCCAATACCCTTACTCGTGGTACAACGTGCGAGCCAATGAAGTGTGGTACGAGGTCACCTACGAAGGCAAAAACACCCGGCTCACCCTGCCCGAAGGCCAATACGATACCCCCAAAGAGTTCATGGGTGGGCTGTCAAGACTGATGCATGATAAGGCGCTACGGGGGGTGACGGATAGTGCAACACGCCTGATAGCCTTGCGCTTCAAGAGAAACGTGTTCTTCGATGTCAACGTACACAACGACAAGGCACAGCTTACCGTCACCGATACCGTGAATGTGAAACTCAGTCCTACACTACAGCAAATGCTGGGTTTCGATCTACAGACGTTCGCTGGTCCCAACCAACACCATGGCGAGATGCCGATGGATATGAAGTCGGGTATGTACGGACTCTACGTCTACTCGGACGTGGTGGACAACCACATCGTGGGCGATATCAACACACCTCTGTTACGGGTGGTCCCCATTAAAAAGACGTATGGCGATCAAGTCACCCACAGTTTCACCCATATCATGTACCTGCCCGTACGACATACCGATATCAACACGATCACGGTGGATATAAGAGATGACACGGGACGAGCGGTGGCATTCGAACGAGGAAAAGTGGTGCTGACACTTCATTTTCGACAAGCACGTGCTCCCCACTTTGCATAATGAAAGTACCTTACGAGTGCGATGCACGCAGCTATGCCGACTATTATGCCCAACAGGCCGGGGGTGGCTTTCCGGTCTTTAGCGGTGCACGCATGCAACGAGGACATGGACTGGGGAACATACTCGGCAGCATTGTGAAAACGTTCCTGCCCTTGGTGACGCGTGGGGTGAAAGCAATGGGCAAACAAGCGGTACGCAGTGGACTGCAAGTGGCCGGTGATGTCTTGGGGGGTACGGCACCCCGACAAGCCTTGAAACGACGGGCCAAAGAAGCGGGAGGCGTATTGGTGGCCAAAGCACAACGCACCGTAGGGAATAAAAGAGCTTTCCCACGGAGACCACGCACCAGTCGACGACCGATCCAGCGACGACGCACATCGAAGAAGACCCGGGATATCTTTTCTTAAAACATGGCCTTAATCCACGCCGAGTCCTGCCCCTCCACCAACAGTGAATTTGATTTGTGGACCGTGCCGCCCACACAAACCAGTGTCGAACAAGGATTATGGGTGGAGCATCTCCCGCTCTCCAGCATCAACGAAACCGGGCCCATCGAGTTCACCATCAGTAATGCGGATACGGCCTATGTGGATTTAGCCCATACCTACTTGTATGTGAAAGCCAAGGTGGTCAATGGAGCTGGCACCAGACTCGCTGACCAAGCAACGGTGGGCCCGACGAATCTCTGGCTGCACTCGATGTTTCAGCAGGTGAATATTTTTCTCAGCGACAAACTCATCAGTGACTCCACCAACTCCACCTCGTACCCCTATCGAGCCTACATCGAGACACTGTTGTCGTATGGCCGAGAGGCTAAAAAATCTCAGCTGACAACCGCTTTATTCTACAAGGACACGGCCGAGCACATGGACACGGCGGACAATGGGGGATATAACAAACGGAAGGCTTTCACTGCGAACAGTGCCTCGGTGGATATGATGGGTCGACTGCATGCAGACATGTTCATGCAAGACCGGTACCTCTTGAACAAGATCCCCATCAAAATCCGACTGATACGGGCGCCTCCGACCTTCGCCTTGATGGCCACTAACGTAGAGGGGCATGCAGCGGACTATAAGATTGTCATCCAAGACGCAGTCCTGTATGTCCGAAAAGTGAAACCGAATCCAGCCGTTCAATTGGGACACATGAAAGCCTTGGAAACAAAACCAGCCCAGTACCCTATCCGACGTGTACAAACCAAAGTGTTCTCTGTGCCTGCTGGAAATATGGGCGCCAACAAAGAAAACCTGTTCCTGGGGGAACTACCCAAGCGATTGATCCTGGCCTGTGTGGAAAATACCAGTTTCAGCGGAGCCTACCCAGAGAATCCGTTTGACTTTAAACATTTCGGCATCAATTTTGTGGCCCTGCATGTGGATGGACAACAGGTGCCAGCCACGGCCTTAACCCCGAACTTTGGGCGGAGGAATTTCATTCGAGCCTATCAGAGCCTGTTTACAGCCACCGGTCAAATCAACCAGGACGAAGGGAATATGATCAGTCGGGAGGACTACGCGAACGGATACACGTTGTTCTGTTTCGATCTGACCCCCACCTTAGAGAACGACCATCAGCTGGCCCTGGCCAAGCAAGGCAACTTACGGTTGGAAATCCACTTTGCACGAGCCCTGGCGACCACCGTCAATGTGATCTGCTACGCCGAGTTTGACAACATCATTCAAGTGGACAAGGCGCGCAACGTCCTGTGTGACTTCTCCACCTAACATGGATACAGACCAGATAACCACCGTGCTGGAGAATGACCCAGAGACACGTAGGGTCTTTCAAGGGGTGTTCGCCCGAGATGTGTTTCCATTAGACCGTATGTATCCGGCTGCTTACGTTCTCAACACGGACCCGATGGATCGGCCCGGTGAACACTGGGTGGCCGTGTACTTGACAGAAGAGCAGGGCGAATACTTTGACCCGTACGGCCTGCCACCCCTCCATCCCGATTTAACAGACTTCATGGATCAAGGCACAGAGACGTGGTGTTGGAACAGTCAAACGTTGCAAAGCCTGACCAGTGGCGTGTGCGGACAATATTGCTTGTTTTACCTGTACCATCGATGCCGGGGAAGACCCTTATCCACTATCGTACAGATGTTTGACGAGTACCCCCAGGCCGAGGACCGCGATGTACTCGTCTATGACTGGGCCGCCCATCATTTCAATGTACAAGCCCCGTTCTGGGCTTGAATTATTTCAATGTACATATTACTGCTATATGGAAAATGGAATAGGTCTTCGGATTATGGACGCGGATATTCTCTAATGGACGACGGCTGGATTATGAATGACGGACTAGACGCTTGTAATACAGTTAATGACAAGCCCCTTGTTCTGGGCTTCAGTTAATGACAAGCCCCTTGTTCTGGGCTTCAGTTAATGACAAGCCCCTTGTTCTGGGCTTGAGTTTTCACGTGGTTGTTCTCACGTTGTTGTTGTTCAATGAATAAAAAAAAAAAAAATGAGATCTCACCAAAAAACCCTGTCTTGTGTGTTTTATTCCTAATGCATCAATGCCCAATGTGGAGATTCAGTCAAACTGAAATCAGTGGTGTAGGATGGGGCCAAAATGTAACCCATCAAGTTTAGAATGCAAGAGCACTATAGTAAAAAATAGAGAGCCAATGAAATCAGCCTACAGACCAAATACGTGTTTTTGGTCTAGGTTTGGAGCGGGCATTTCATTGAGGTACGTGTATACGGTGAGTGAAAAGACTCGTCCAACACGTATAGATTATGACTATAAGTTCTAGGTAACCCATCAAGGTTAGAATGCAAGAGCACTATAGTAAAAATAGAGAGCCAATGAAATCAGCCTACAGACCAAGTACGTGTTTTTTGGTCTAGGTTTGGAGCGGGCATTTCATTGAGGTACGTGTATACGGTGAGTGAAGAGACTCGTCCAACACGTATAGATTATGACTATAAGTTCTATTAGCCAATCAGTGGCCTAGAATGGAGCCAAAGGTAACCCATCCATGTCCAGAAAAACATTACCCGGGTGTACAAGAACCCAGATGTAGGCGCGGACGTCAGCGAAAGCACACCGTGAATACCCCAATTCGATTGGCTGATTGTTCGACCGCTGATTGGTTCTTTTTCTCGACCGCTGATTGGCTCTTTTTCTCGACCGACTGATTGGTCCAAATGGAACTGCCCATCTTTCCCAGGTTCATCTAGAATCCCCCTTTTTTTGTGCTCAAGCTCTGACTATAGCGATACCGCAACATTGTCTCATTGGACATTGGACCGTCTGACCTGGAGGTGACCCTTTGACCTTTTGACCCGCGTCCGCGCGCGCGCGCACTGCCGGGGATGACGCGGGATGACGCGCGCGCGCTGCGGGGCGCTGGGGCGGGAAAACACCCCGGCGGTTGAACATTGGAACTCTTGTGGGTTTGGAGGATGAACATACGGACGTCTACGGGAAAAAATTGGAGCTCTTCTATGTTCGAAAGTGAAAACCGGGAAGTGACGTCACAACCTCCACGTCACCTGCGTATATACTCCTGTAAAATAGAGCCGATTTTATTTCTTTGGAAGGGACAAGGTCAATAAGACTTGCGCTTTTTATACTACTAAACTGTGAAGTAGATTACATCTTACATAGGCCTTAAGGCGGTGATATGCATAAGAAGTATTCTGGGGCATGGTCAGTACTTCCCAATTTTCCCTTTGTCTACTACTCGCCGATTTTTTTATTTTTATTATTATTTTCGGTACTTTCAAATTTTTTTCCATCGTATTCTACATGATCAACCTCATAGCTCATAGTAAAAGCCATAAAAAAACCGATCACCCCTATACCCATACAGGCCAAATAAATTGTTTGGTGCTAATGCTGTCTTTGGATTATGGACGAGAAAATTCTTTAAAAGACGACGGCTTGATATTGAATGAAGGATTAGACAAAAGTCATAACGTATGAATAACATTGGAATCTACAGGATATTAAACCAATTAGATCATAAACATCGGCCGTAGGCCGGTAAGTGGAGTCGACCCCTTAAGCGAAACAGCTGTTGCGTTGCCATTAGCAACGACACGTACACATGTGTTGGCTTCACATCGCATCGGCGGGAACAGATGCCGCTTTATTGAAAAATAACACCTTTTAGGCAGCAATCTGGCTAGCAAGGTAAGCAATGTAAGCCTTAACACTTATATTTTCATTGGATGCAAATCGCGATGCCATACTGAAGAATGACAAAAATATTAGCCCGACACACATGTATATAGAGCGATTCAATTTTTCATTGTTAACCCTACCTGGCCTGGGCCCCGGAAAAAATATTTAACACTGCAATTAATTTTTTAAACGCGTCCCGAGTGCATCAATTCATAGTCTGGACTCATACGAAGATAAAAAATAAAATATTATCATGGTTAACATCGAATATCACGTCCTGAACATTATGCAAACAATACCTACCGCTGTAAAAATAGCCAAAACCCGGAGAAAATAAAGGGATAACTCTTACGTGCCAAACGCAATAAGGGGGCGATACTCTGCAGTGACAAACGGCATTTTCAACGAACGACATTCAGGAAAAATGCGGCAAGGAGTTTGTTTGAGCGGACAAATTTGAATACACAACAGCGCGTACTGTATTTGTTACGCTGAAATCAAGGGTCTGTTTTTTATGATTTTCTCCCCGGCCCTTTGGAGAATTGCGCTGAAATTTTTCAGATTTTTAGAGGCTCCCCGAGTGCATAAATTAATAGTCTGGACTCATAACAGGATAAAAAATAAAATTAGTGCATTGCTAGACTACAATATCAAGTGCTAATAATTATCAGAACCATCCATAGGGCTGTGAGAGAGCCAAACCCCGATGTATGGGTTATTCACAGAATACCCGGCCGGCCCTATATTTTTATTGCAAGTTGAACTGAGGCAATTGAGTATATAGTATTAAATTTTTTAACAGTCTAACGTTACACTAGGCGGTTATTTATTAATTTTAGTGATTTTTAAACCCGTAAGGTTCGTGTAAGGTAGTATGAAAAAAACCAGGTACACGGAAAATAAATGGATTTTCCTGGTTAAAAAAATTACGTGTACACTATGGGTTAATCTTATCATAGTGCCCTAAAATTATAAGGATTTATCGAAAAAATAATAGGTAATTTTAATGCTTGGGCAATGGTGAGACACAGCTCTATACAGTGGGTCAATCTATCTTGCACTCATACCGTCCGATTTTTGCACTCACTCACACCGACAACGCACCTGCTACCAACAAATATGCAAATGAAGGCTGGGGATCGGGAAAGTGAATTGCTGGGGATCGGGAAATGCTGGGGATCACTCACTCACACCGGCAACGCACCTGCTACCAACAAATATGCAAATGAAGGCTGGGGATCGGGAAAGTGAATTGCTGGGGATCGGGAAATGCTGGGGATCACTCACTCACACCGGCAACGCACCTGCTACCAACAAATATGCAAATGAAGGCTGGGGATCGGGAAAGTGAAATATTGGCTACCATCTTGAAACCGACCACCCCTAACATACACAAACAAGCCGACATCTTGAATCCGACCACCCTTAACCTACACAAACAAGCCACCATTTTGAAACACACACACACACACACACACGCCGACTATAAATAACGTGTATGTTCACACATTTATTAACAACTACACATCATGAGTTTTTTTCTACGCATCATGAGTTTACCACGAGCCTTGCTCACCCATCATCCTAGAGATGCAAGGAATAGGGGTACAGAAGAACATAGAGAGATAATTACCCGAGAAGAACAAGACAACAACAGAATGGAGGACATACAAGAAAATAACGAGGCCGACACCCGTGATGGAGAACAAGACAGCGGATGGTTAACTACTAGACCTGCAACAATAACCACCTCCACTGCAAACACTGAAAGTATAACCACTTCGGCTGAGATATCACGCCTCAACGAACAAATTATCGACATGAGGGGAGCGATGTTGGAAATGGAGACGACAATCACGGTACTGGAAGATGAGATATCATACCTCAACGAACAAATTATCGACATGATGGAAGCGAAGTTGGAAATGGAGACGACAATGACGGTACTGGAAGAAGAGATTGCCAGACAAAAGAAACTACGACATAGTGAATTGCCGATGCATTGACGCCGGAGAGGTGCTGTGAAGCAAATATACCGTGCCTCTCGTGTGACACTATCCAAAGGCCCTTTTGAGGGCCAATCCATCTTTCCGAAAGAGAAAAACTTCTTTTCATATGCACACCAAACTAACACGAGCTCCCAGCATCTTTTTCCCCCAGAAAAATTTTTTTCCCAAAAAAAAATTTTTTTTTTCAAAACAATAACAAAGAAAATCTGAAGTGACAAACCCGTCCTTCGGATGGAAAAGTGGTTTTAAATTTTATTTTCAGGTAGAGGGTCGAGTGAGGTATCATATTGAAGCTGACGTGAAATGCTTCACATTGATACCTCACTCGACCCGATTGGACCAATAGGGGCGGCTCTAACGCCAAACATCAATATCAACATCAATCAACATCAATCTTCAAAATACCTTTAGAGGTGCCCCTAGTGGACCAATCGGGTCGAGTCCGGTATCATTGTGAAGCATTTGACGTCAGCTTCAATTGGATACCTCACTCGATCCACTACCGCCAAAATAAAAATAAAACAAACTTCGTACACCAGATGTTGATATCGATGTGCAAAATAACCTTTTTGGCGTTAGAGGCGTCCCTAGTGGTCCAATGGGGTCGAGTGAGGTATCAAATTGAAGGTGACGTGAAGGAGCATCTGATAGACTGGGTGTGGGCTTGAATTAGGGTAATTCTGCGCATGCGCGAAGATAATATGAAAAATATCAATCTTCAAAAATAGCCTGTTTGAGGTTAGAGGCGTCCCTAATGGTGCAATCGGGTCGAATGAGGTATCAAATTGAAGGTAACGTGAAGGCGCATCTGATAGACTGGTGTGGGTTGAACTATCAGCATTCTGCGCATGCGTAATCTTCAAAACACCTTTTTTTTTGGGTTAGAGGCGCCCCTAGTGGTCCAATGGGGTCGAGTGAGGTATCAATCTGAAACATTTCACGTCAGCTTCAATTTGACACCTCACTCGACCCACTACCTGCAAAATAAAAATAATCCGGAAAATCTTCTCCACGTCTCATGCTTACTGGAAAAAAGTAAATGGATGGCTGTGCTGGCTGCGTGGCTGACTGGCTGGCTGGCTGGCTGGCTGGGAGACAGGTCAGGTAAGTCAGATTGAATACACCCTGGCCCTAAAAATGAACTCCTTTTATAACCCATTGACCTCATTTGCATATTTTCAGCGGACAACAGACCGCCATCTTGAACACGACCACCCCTAACACACACAAACAAGCCGCCATCTTGAAACACATATGCAAATGAGGGCTGGGGATCGGGAAAGTGACATGCTGGGGATCTTGAAAAGAACATATGCAAATGAGGGCTGGGGAAAAACCCATTACACACACAAACAAGCCGCCATCTTGAAACCGACCACCCCTACCCTACAAAAACAAGCCGCCATCTTGAAACACATATGCAAATGAAGGCTGGGGAAAACCCATAACACACACAAACAAGCCGCCAACTTGAATACGACCACCCTACCCATACAAAAACAAGCCGCCATCTTGAACACGACCACCCCCCCCCTACAAAAACAAGCCGCCATCTTGAATCCAAACCACCCTCCCATACTAAAACAAGCCGCCATCTTGAATCCAAACCACCCTCCCATACTAAAACAAGCCGCCATCTTGAATCCAAACCACCCTCCCATACTAAAACAAGCCGCCATCTTGAATCCAAACCACCCTCCCATACTAAAACAAGCCGCCATCTTGAATCCAAACCACCCTCCCATACTAAAACAAGCCGCCATCTTGAATCCGACCACCCTTCCCATACTAAAACAAGCCGCCATCTTGAATCCAAACCACCCTCCCATACTAAAACAAGCCGCCATCTTGAATCCAAACCACCCTCCCATACTAAAACAAGCCGCCATCTTGAATATACCCAATGACCTCATTTGCATATAACTCATTTGCATAAACTCACGCATGCGCACACACATAGCCACGCCCCCAAAATAAATTCTGCGCATGCGCAGTGGGGCACTCTTTAGGACGGGTGCATGCTACCTACTACTTACGTGTGAAAATACATTTACATCTCTTTAATGGTTTTCAGTGCCCTTGTCCAGGATCAAAACAACTTTTTGAATCGCATTATTTTCCCAACATTACAACAAATTTTTATATATAGTACTATAGTAGAAAGGTAGCATTTATGTAGTTTACGGTAATTCAACTCAAGACCAGCACCTTCTCTGCACAAGATAATAATGATTCTATGTCATTCTCCTGAGCATAACCGGTACAAAGACGAATAAATAGCATCTCTACATCACGTTGTTGTCTAGATATATGAGACAACACATTTTGGGTATCGGCAATCTGATGAATGTACTATTTCGGTTTTCTTGTTTCACATTATATTCTATGACGGTTGATCAGTGATTTTCTTCATTGATCAACATTAAACCACCTCAGCTTCATTGTGTGAATCGGACTTACATTGCTGTGACACACCAACACACTCCGTGGCAGTGATTCTGTATCCCCTAATCAAGGAATCAAAATGGATCAAGATTTGAATTGACAAGAAAAATTTAGACATATTTTGTTTACACATGTAATTTTTTGTTTAAATTATATCCCAGTGTGATATATAGTCAATATTCAAGAGGTACAAAAAACTCATATTTTCACATCATGATCAAAGTTACTTTATCTAGTTAAATTCTACCCAAAGAAAATAAATTAAGACCCTTTAAACATGCCGTCAATGCCCGATGTTGAGTTTTATACAGCTGTAGATCAGGGCTCTGGGTGCATATATCATGTTTCCGTACACTTGATGCACACAACAAGCGGCAAAAAGAAAGCCTCCTTGAACAACCTATCTTTATACAGGAAATTCTTAACTCAGTAAATACCATTCTCTCTCAAAAGAAAACAATTTACGCCAGGAAGGCCTTTTTTATTAAGCTAATTTTGTTATGTAGGGGCCTACTTAGATTCAATAATTGTCACGAAATTTCTTTGATTATATCTTAATTGCAACCATGTTTGTTCCTCAAACCTGACATGCTAGAGATATGTACATGTATAACACACTTTCATTCGAGATTCCAGACATTCCACCATTCATGTGAACAAATTGTACTCAACATGAAATAATTAAATTCACACTATCCATTTCTACAGTATCAGTACTATGTTACTATCTGTAGCAGTTGAAACCCAGTAAATCTTAAACAATTAAAACCAGTAAACAAATTTGTCTGTTGAATAACAGAAAATATGGTATGGAGATTTGAATGAGTAAACTACTAAACAACTTACATGATACCAACAAAATGTCCCAACACAAGCTGATAAATTCCTTGGGTGGCTTGCACGATGGCTTTGTTTCACCCTCAGTAAACTTTTATCATTGTTGCTCACAGGCTAATCTGAGGGATGATACCACATCTTCCTTTGTTCTGCTGGGTTATTGCACTTGGCTGACTTAATTGGTTGATATAATATATGTCACCACCAGTGGCAATTTGACCTAAATTTGAAGCCTGATTTGGTCTGTGATGAAATGTTTGGATGTCAAATAGGATACAAGTTAAAGGCCACAGTTTACATATATCTATAACAATATACTGAATTGTGTGTAGGCTGGCAAGTTGGTAATAGCAGTGTAGTTAAATGCACTAACAAATGATGGAAAATTAGCATTTCCTATTTCATTATCCCATCACGTTTTATACTGTGTTATATATACAGTGAAACATACAGCCAAGGGTTCCCGATGGGCATGACAGTGCACTCGCTGAGCTATCAATAAATAATAAAAAAAATAATTATAAATCAAATTCTCAGCAGAATTCGGTCAGCTCAGAACTTGTTGGTAATAATGCCCTAATGCACGTTCGTGCCAAAAATCAAGGTTCTAATGTCAATGGTTCTCCTTATTTTGCCGACGAAAGGACTCGGATGGACTGACTCACTCACTCACTCATTACCGGACAATTTGCGATCTGTAGCCTACTTCGTAGGAAAAAGGTCCATCAGCACCTGTCTATAAGTGGCATTTAGGTGATCAAGAGATTGCTCAGTCTGATCGTTACCAGTACCTGGGTGTTATATTTTCCCGGACTGGTCACTTTCGTCTAAACACAGAGCAGTTACATAGAAAGGGCCTACGAGCATCTTACTCACTGTTCAATAACTTATATGGGAAAGACGTCCCAATAGATACAAGCTGTCATTTATTTCAATCATTAATTAAGCCTGTTCTGCTGTATGGCTGTGAGGTCTGGGGGGTAGATTCTCTTCTGTATAAGAATCCAGATACATTTTTATTGGAAAATACTCAACTTCGTTTCCACAAGCGCCTATTACAGGTTCACAAATCCACCCACAATTGGGGAGTGCGGAGTGAACTGGGTACTTATCCTTTAATATATGATGTGATAGTACAGTCGGTGAAGTTCTATAGTTATATTAGTGATTATCCTGACAGACTTGTTTACCATGCTTTGCAGGAACAAAATAAATTGTCTGGTAGAAAAGTTGGCTGGCTTTATAAACTTAAATTATTTCTGAATAAGGAGCTTTCAATTGACATAGACAACACAAACACTTCTCAGGTCAAATCTTCTTAAGATGCATTCTTCCAGCAAAGCTTTCAGGCCTCCCTAGAGGACAAACCAACATCCAACGATTCTGGTAACAAAATGCGAACTTTTAGACTTTTCAAACATAGCATAAAAATTGAACCTTACTTAAAATTATGTCGAAATTCAGCCCATAGGAAAAACTTCACTAAATTAAGACTCAGTAACCATGAGCTCAAAATCGAAATTGGAAGACATGCTAAACCAAAAATCCCAGTTACAGAACGCCTGTGTGATACTTGCCACGTGCTGGAGGATGAGATACACTTTGTGTTGTCTTGTCTAAAATATGCCCATGATAGACATGACTTGTTCGGTCGGATTAGATGTTCTTATCCAGACTTCCAAACGTTGACCGATATCGAGAAATTCATCTTCATTATGACACTGGATGATATCTGTCTGACGAGCAAGATTTGTCGAGTGTTACATAATTGGTGTCAGTTGTAGGTCTAACAATAATAATATTTGTATATTGATCTATCGTATTTGACAAAACTAACTTATTGAGTGTTGCATAATTGGTATCAGTAGTACCATTAGTATTTATATTAATCCAACTTATTTGATAAGTCGATTTGTCGAAATGTTACATAATAGGTGTCAGTAGGCCTACTGTATAACGGCATCTGTATTGGTATTAACCTTTTGTAAAGGCCAACCGCCAGTGCACCAGTGGCCAACCGCCAGTGCACCAGTGGTCAAAGGGAGGTAACCACAATGACAATGTCTTCCACAAGTTATTAAGACTCAGACATACATCTACTTCTCAGATATAACATATATATACATGAGCAGTACATTAGGCATTAGGACTCGAACGCGAACTGAACTCTTGGAAATCCCCACCCCCAGTTGAAATCCTGCCTATATTAAGATGGGCACCGCCCAAGTCAGAATCGCCACTGATTTTCATCAAAAATCACCAGAAATTTCCATCAAAAATAGGTCAGCTCAGAACTTATTGGTAACAGTCTCCTAATGCGCCTTCATTCCAAAATAAATAACGATCACCGATTTAATTTTACATTTTTTTTTTAAAGGAAACAGATTGAATAATATAGGTTCACTAGATTTCAAACTTTACGTGTGAAAATACATCTACATCTCTTTAGTGGTTTTTAGTGCCCTTGTCCAGGATCAAAACAACTTTTTAAATCACATTATTTTCCCAACAATACACCAAATTTTTATATATAGTACTATAGTATAGAAAGGTAGCATTTATGTAGTTTACGGTAATTCAACTCGAGACCAACACCTTCTATGCACAAGATAATAATGATTCTATGTGATTCTCCTGAGCATAACCGGTACAAAGACGAATAAATAGCGTCTCTACATCACGTTGTTATCTAGATATATGAGACAACACATTTTGGGTATCGGCAATCTGATGAATGTACTATTCCGGTTTCCTTGTTTCACATTATATTCTATGGCAGTTGATCGGTGATTTTCTTTATGATAAACGTTAAACCACCTCAGCTTCGTTGTGCAAACAGCGCTGAATTTTTTAGGGTATATGCAGTAGGGTATTTTTAGCCGGAGAGTAACTGATAGGCCTAGTCATTAAATGCGATAAAACGCTGGAGCAAAACGGACCACAGTTTTCTTGGCAATGATGACATGTTTGGATGTGAAACAGGATACACGTTACAGGCTACAGCTTACATATATATAACAATATACTGAAGTGTTAATTATAAATCTAATTTTAATCAGAATTATTTCATATCAGAACTTGCTGGTAACAATGCCCTAATGCATGTTCATGCCAAAAATCAAGGTTCTAATGTCAACGGTTCTCCTTATTTTGCCGACGAAAGGATTCGGATGGACTGACTGACTGACTCACTCATTACCGGACAATTTGCGATCTGTAGCCTACTTCGTAGGAATAAATATTAATATTCATGTCGCTGTTTTATTGCTTCTCTTGTTGTATTTCTCTTAACATTTTGTACTCTGCCTTTGACTGGTGTCTGTACAATACATGAGCAGTGTGACTAACGTCACAGGACCTACGAAGTACAGTAGGCATTAGGACTCGAACGTGAACTGAACTCTTGGAAATCCCCACCCCCAGTTGAAATTCTGCCTATATTAAGATGGGCATCGCCCAAGTCAGAATCGCCAGTGATTTTCATCAAAAATCAGCAGAAATGTTCATCAAAAGTAGGTCAGCTCAGAACTTGTTGGTAACAGTCTCCTAATGCGCCTTCATTCCAAAATAAATAACGATCGCCGATTTAATTTTACAATTTTTTAATTAAAGGAAACAGATTGAATAATATAGGTTCAGTAGATTTCAAGCTTTACGTGTGAAAATACATTTACATATCTTTAATGGTTTTCAGTGCCCTTGTCCAGGATCAAAACAACTTTTTGAATCGCATTATTTTCCCAACAATACAACAAATTTTTATATATAGTACTATAGTAGAAAGGTAGCATTTATGTAGTTTACGGTAATTCAACTCCAGACCAACACCTTCTCTGCACAAGATAATAATTATTCTATGTCATTCTCCTGAGCATAACCGGTACAAAGACATACAGTGGGACAGGGTATTTTTAGCTCTGGGTAATTTGACCTGAATTTGAAGCTGATACACGTTAAAGGCTATAGTCCACATATAGCTACATGTATAACAATATACTGAAGTGTTAATTATCAATCTAATTTAAATCAGAATTATTTCAGATCAGAACTTGCTGGTAACAATGCCCTAATGCACGTTCATGCCAAAAATCAAGGTTCTAATGTCAACGGTTCTCCTTATTTTGCCGACGAAAGGATTCGGATGGACTGACTCACTCACTCATTACCGGACAATTTGCGATCTGTAGCCTACTTCGTAGGAAAAATCTTGAATCTTGACTGACTGACTGACTGACTCACTCATTACCGGACAATTTGCAAATGGTAGCCTACTTCGTAGGAATATTTCCGAATATATAGTGGCATTGGTCTAACCCCATAAAGAAGATATCTAATAAGAAAAAGTTCAAGTTTAAACTTATTTCCGTAGGACATGAAATATAAAACTTAAAATAGCCCATGCAGTGTAACGCATATGACCGTACTGAAGGTACGAGTGTTGTGACATGGTGTGGTGATAGTCGCTAGTCTGCTAGATTTGGTAATTCGTAGTTATCTCCCCTGGAAACGTGCTCTTGTCTGACCGAGGCTTGAAACGGTGTGTTTTGTGAAATGGCGAGGTTGCAGTTGTTTTCGTTTGGGCGGTCAGGTAAATCCATGTTTAATTGCTGATTAAGTTGGCAATTCGGGAAGTCCACGCCTCGTCAATGGCAGCTGTCCCCCCCCCCCTCCGCACTAGGGACAGGTCCCCTTAAGTTAACGTTAAAACTGAGAAATACGTAAAAATCCCGTATCATCTTCACAAGTCCAGCCTGCAGGTAAATCCTAAACTGCTAAATCTCTGCAGAGGGTTTACCTGGACATTTTTGGTGATTCCAATGAGTTATTGAGTCGATGCCTCTATAATACAATCTCGTACATTTCATCCCCTGCGCTTGTTTTGAATTAGCAGATTAGCATGTTGGTATCCCAAGCCTGCAGTCTTGCTTTGACTTCCAATGTCGATTTCAGCTTGCCATCAACAGGTCCGGGAAATCCCACGAACTCGCGTATATACGTCAGTTCGCATATATAGGTCAACTGACCATTGAGTGATAGGCCAGTTAGCCTATAGATATGGTTGTCGAACGAACATTCCTCGCTCACTGAAAAACAATCTCAAAGTGCAAGATGGCATGTATGTGAGAGACACTTGGAGTTGTACTCTAACTAACCTGCACATTGGTGACAGATACTTTTACGGCATGTCTCTGACACGAATTGACTAAAATAGACCCCCAACTCACCATTTCCCTCATTCTCGTACTTACGTTCATCTAGCTGCATCAGATTTCCACAAAAATCAACGGAGCGTTTACATGATGTTTCTCTATCGTGGGCGCAGCCATTTGTAAAGACAGGGCCGCGTGCAACGCGAGAAAAGCGTGCAGCGGTCTTGCTGCAGTCATATTCCTGCTAAGTCCGTTATCCGCATTAGGGAACAACTCATATTTTGCACGTCGTACAGCTTTTGTTTTTCGAAGTGCAAAATATGAGGAGTTCCCTAATGCGGATAACGGACTTGACTGCAGGAAGATCGCTGCACGCTTTTCTCGCGTTGCACGCGGCCCTGTCTTTACAAATGGCTGCGCCCACGATAGAGAAACATGATGTAAACGCTCCGTTGATTTTTGTGAAAATCTGATGCAGCTAGATGAACGTAAGTACGAGAATGAGGGAAATGGTAAGTTGGGGGTCTATTTTAGTCAATTCGTGTCAGAGACATGCCGTAAAAGTATCTGTCACCAATGTGCAGGTTAGTTAGAGTACAACTCCAAGTGTCTCTCACATACATGCCATCTTGCACTTTGAGATCGTTTTTCAGTGAGCGAGGAATGTTCGTTCGACAACCATATCTATAGGCTAACTGGCCTATCACTCAATGGTCAGTTGACCTATATATGCGAACTGACGTATATACGCGAGTTCGTGGGATTTCCCGGACCTGATCAAAGCAGTTGGGCCCGTGATGAAATTCAAACCTGTCGGGGCTCATTTTTCGTCAGATTTTGCCAGAATCCAAATGGATTCCCGCAACTTTGTCTCAAGGGAATCCACGGGAATCTGTTTATTTTCAAGATTATGACAAAAAAATTAATAAGAGTTACTGCTGCGCTTTGTACCTTAATATTTAATAAAGTGGTGAATTAATCAAAATGTGTTACATTTATTATTAAATTATCCTTGCCCAGGATCTCTCGTCACAGTGTCAACAAATGGCATTATGATAACTCCAGAAAAAAAATGTCACCAAATATGAATGACAGATCTCCAGTCTTTGAAGTTATCTTAAAATCCTGACGACTAGTCTCAGGCTCCCCACAGTTCGATGTAGTTTGGAATTATGTCTTTGCATGACTAGAAACGATATCAAATTACAATAATCTCAAAATCGAAAAGTCTAGATCTAATGCCTTGCCATGACAATTACTGACTATATTGATAAAAGAAGGTGTGTTGTACCACACGACCATACATCAGGACATCATTAGCTATTCTGCCATTACAGGTGGCCATGAATGCATCACAAAGTTTCTGACAGACTATACAAATCGCCCTTATCATTTTTGTTCCTGCTTGGTTTTTCTCAAATTTGAATGTCTCTGTTACTTCATTAGGCCAGAAGCTGAAGGCAGCGACAGAAATGGGCTTCCCTTTCTCGAAACTCAAATTGGAAATGAAAAGGAACAGAAGAAACTAACGTCCGTAACAATGCATAGCAACAGAAAACAGGAAAGCAGCAAACAGAAAACAGGAAAGGCGGGGTGCTGTGATTAGCGAATAAAGATATTCTACTCTATTCTATTCCAGCGACATGATCAATGTTATGACCAAAATCTAGAACGGAAATCCTATTTAGATTTTTAAAACGCATAGGATAGCGCATTTATTTATCCACGAAAAATATTTGAATTACTACCAGATGAATTCCGAGACAGTTGAGATGAATACATATGTATTTACGACTTATTTCGAATGACTGTAACATCTATGCTGCACAGATCGGCTGTCATACGACATATCACAATAGTTTGAAGAGCTTTTGACAGTAAAGAATTACCTCCCCTTTCTATGCTATACTGCAACAACTACACTAATCCACTGTCGTATACTGTGCAAGACCGATATTTTTATGTTACTGCACCTTTCAAAGCGAGTCTTCAGTTCACAGGAATCACTTTCTGGTATCGAAGGCCAAGTTTTTCTTTATTTCAAGTCAATTAGACAAAATTATTTCGATTTGAAGAGGAGCAATCCAGTTAGATTCCCGTCATTTTCATTTGCGGGAATATTACGAGAATCGCATTCCTGGATTCCCGTCGAAAAACGAGCTCTGCCTGTCACATCTCGTACCTAGCAGCGGATATGCCTATTAGCTTGGTTTGATTCAGAGGAAACCCCTTGATCTATTTACAATGTTTTCCTAAAAGCCCGCAGTTTGCATAATTGTACTCACTCCTGGCTCGCCGCCTGTAAATCCGGTGCTGTGGTAGACACCACGACAGAATTTTACAAATGTGCCATGGAATTAGCTTGTTACCTGGTACTCAATGCGATCGGGAAAACGTTGGAAGCTATTCTCAGCCTGAAAATGTCATTAGATTTTAATTTGGGCCCGCGTGTTGTTATGACATTTTGCAGTGCTGTAGAACGACTCTTTTTTTTTGCGACTGTCGATTATGACAGCAGCACTCTCTTTGTTGTGGTTTTGTGCAACCAGAGTTGTCTCCCTTGTTGTTTGTTTGCAAAACTGAATGGATATGGAATCCTTCGATCTCTGGGAGAGTAACTATAAATAGTGTTGAGCGGTCATTTGACAACATGTGCTCCGACTCGCCAGCATGAGTTGTTGGATTTTTTTTTTCTGTATTTACAGTTGAGATGGCGGCTCCATATGAATTATGAAGCGCAGACAGCTGAATTTGTCAGGCTTTCTCTGTTAGTAAGAGACCAAGCTTCACCACAGGTGGGCTACTGGTCAATACAACAGGAAACCATCAATTTTTTAGTGCACAAGCCTGTAGCCTGCCCTAGTCATTGTGATGATACACGATATTTTAAGATACAGATTTCAAACATCATGAGCAGGACAGTTCTTAATCAAATACAGTTTGATCAATGAGGAAACAATTTGTGTTCATTTCAAAATGTCTTGTTTTGTTTCCCTTTAATAACCCCACTCGTACTCCCTCAGGGACACCTACTATGTAAAATTAAGACTGCTACTTTTTGTACCCCTCGACCATTTTGGCCTCGGGGGTATTGTCGTCACCATGTACGTCGACAATCTAATAAATATATGGTCTGGTAATAAATGTGTTATTAAGTTGTTATATTTTTGTCTCTTTCAGCATCTTTTCTTTTGAAGACTGCTGCACGACCCGTTTGTATAAATGCAATACGCCTAACCTCACAGAAGCCCATATGGAGTAAGCACTGTCTCTGTATCTCGGATATTTCATTTCATGAGACCTTTTAGTGAATGAAAGATCTCCACAAAAAAAATTTGGTTTTCATGTACTTTTGTTATTTCTATGTACCATTAATATTGTGTCCATATATTGGACATGCATGTATAGCAGCATCTGTCAGTTGTATTTTCTCAACAATCATTTGTCATAGCCCCACAAACATAGTTTGTAAGTGGTGAGCTGACATTTTCAGAATCACCAGATCCACTCTCAATTTCAAATTTGTATTCATGGCACTTTTCACAATGTCCTGTTCGCAGTGCTACGAATTCTAAAAAGTTCGCAAATTGAATGAAATATACATGTATACACTGAAGAACTGAACTTGATTTCAGTTTTCTTATTTCATCCTGTTCATATTGACATGATTGAAGTCTGCTCACATTATAGAAATTTAGAAAGTACAGTGAAACATTATCAAAATGACAGAATGAAGGCGACTAGGAGTTTTGGTTTGAAGTCTTGAATATTCAAGTTAATAGCTAGGAATCTCTCAAAGGTGTAATCACCCTCAAATCTAGGCTGGAATCGATGTTTCTCAAATTCTGCGAAAGTGACCTACGGTAATTTCTCTAATACATCAATTACCCTATTGGGAATCGATCACCCACGATTTTTGGAGAAAAATACATCGGAAGTTGTAATAATTCAATCTCCCCTGAGTTTTAGTATCGTAGAGCTGGTTTGTAATAAAAATGTTATCACATTTAATGGTAATGTGCAGGTGTTGACCAGGGATTCATAGTCTAGACTAATAGTTCACAATTTCAGAGCCAGGAGACTGTATCTTCCAGATATTCTGTCCCAGGATTTGATACTCAGGGTATTTGAGGTTTGCTGCTATTATAAATTTCCAAGTAATTTTATGCAGCCAGGCCTTATTGCCCTCAAATTTCCCGAATTTGAAGCTTGCCACTATCATTTATGATAGACTCGCAGTTTTGTGTTTAATTTTTTGTTTGTAGAATCCAAACTGTACATACAATTATCACAAAAAACCCACAATGAATGAATTCAAAGGATAACAATAACATGAATAATGTGTAGCCAACATCATTCTGTCAAATGACATCAGCAGCAGGTTTGGTGTTCTAAATCCATCAAACATTTCAGCTTTATTTGAATCCTTCAGGATATTCACATTACTTATTCCCTTGGCATACTTGGACAGTTTGAAAGCAACTGTCGGTCATAGGCATGATAGGTGTGCTTTGAAATCTAAAAGAACATCAAATGAAAATGACGTTAGCAACATTTTTTCCTGGTGCTCAGAAGATTCATCACAAGATTTGGTAATTTGTGTACCTATCTTTTTATATGCCCGCCAAAAGGCGGACATATTATGTGACTGCGATTTCCATCCGTCTGTCCGTCGGTCTGTCTGTCGGTCTGTCCATCCCTTGTGTCCGGTCTATATGTGGGACAGTTTTCTATCTAGAGTTTCAATTTTTGGTGAGTGGATACTCTAGGGGAGACGATGTGTCACATACCAAAATGAAGGTCGAGGTCACCGTCAGAGGTCAAAGGTCACTGGCCTAAAAAACAGGAAATCACTGAAGTGTTCGTGTTCGGTCTATATCTGTGAACATTTTCTATCCACAGTTGCAATTTTTTTGAGTGGATACGCTAGGTGGAGACGATGTGTCGCGTATCTAAATTAAGGTCGAGGTCAAAGGTCACTGTTACCCAAAATCAGGAAATCATTGATCATTGACAGTTTTCTATCTACAGTTCTATTTTTTGGTGAGTGGATGCCCTAGGGGGGAACGATGTGTTGCATACCAAATGTAGGTCGAGGTCAAAGGTCAGTGTGACCGAAAAATCGGGAAATCATTCAAAATTTCCAATTTTGTGAGTGGGTTCAATAGGGGGAAATGAAGTGTCACATACCCAAAAAATAGGCCAAGGTCGAAGGTCAAAGGTCACTGTGACCCCAAAGTCAGGAAATTGTTAAAAATCATGATGTTTTGAGTCCATCGAGAAATTACGGGGAGCCGGTTTGTCATGTATCAAAATTTAGATCCAGGTCAATAGTCAAGATCACTGTGACCCCAGAATCAAGGTCAAGGTCACTGTGACCCCAAAATCAAGAAATCATTAAAAGTCACATTTTCATATGCCTGTCGAAGATGAGGTCGTGTAATGCGATGTTGCATTCTGTCCATTCATCCATTAACATTTGTTGGCCATGCGATATCTCTAGTTTCAAGGTATGGATTGGTACCGGTACCTTACTCGCATGACAAAGAAGAGCCATACATTTTGAGGTCAAAAGTCAAGGTCACAGTCTCTCAAAACTGAATCCGGTTTAGCTGACTATGTGTTAGGTTGAAATATTCTATCCCCTACATGTATAGGGCATTTGTCCTGTGGAGTTGTCTCCCATGTTTGAAACGGCTACATTTAGTTAAACTTTTGTGAAATAAAAACCATACATTTACTAATTTAATGGGGAGAGGGGTCCTTGATGAACTTTATACCTGTTTATTAACTCAAGAACAAAGGTTTACTTCATCACTTTCTTCTTCCTTCATGAAAAATTCTCTTGTCTGAAAGGAATCCATTTGCAGGAAAACTACTATTTTCTTGTGCTTGACTATTGTCGACTTCAGTGTGGGGTATGTGAGCTATCGGCTCTTGCTTCAAGGTCAACTAGTTACCAAGAGTTAAGCACATTTTAGTTTATCATTCAATATAAGATGTGATATATGTTACTTTCTCAGAAGCACAAAATTGTAGACCTTTCTCTGGATTGCTAGCCACCAATTGGAATCAAGGCTATTAAACAACCTTGAAATTTGGACCAATGTAATTCCAGATATACAGGCGTATATTGAAGCCCCTTGGGCTCTTGTTTGCAATGGGTATTGACGTTAGACACCATTTTCATTTTACATTCATCTCGTTACATTATTCCCATTTTCCCTAATTTTTCACTAGCTTGATGGACAGTGGTCGTCAGATAATGACAAGTATGTAATGGATATAGCTGATTCATTTGGTATTTCTCAGGTTATCAGGATTTGAAAATGTTGCTGTTATCATTCTGTTCTATGACAGATGAAAAATGACAGATTTTGGTACCCTTTATTCCTACGAAGTAGGCTCTCATTTGCAAATTGTCCGGTAATGAGTCAGTCAGTCAGTCCATCCGAATCCTTTCGTCGGCAAAATAAGGAGAACCGTTGATATTAGAACCTTGAATTTTGGTATGAATGTGCATTAGGGGACTGTTACCAGCAAGTTCTGAGCTGACTTACTTTTGATGAAATTTGACCTACTTAGGTGACACATAAACGTCGAAATTGGCAAAAACATGTCCTATTGCCTCCTAGAATCATGGAAATGTGCTTAATTAGGTCAATGCCAGTGTGACCTGACCTAAATGGGTCAGGGTCAATGCGACCTACTTTCTGACCCAATTTTTGACCTAATTAGGTGACATAGAAGCCTCGAAATTGGCATAAACATGTCTCAATGCCTCCTACGACCATGGAAATGGTCAGTCTTAGGTCAAGGTACACATTTAAATCGTATCAAACCCTACTTCGTAGGTCCTGTGACGTTAGTCACACTACTCATGTAATAGAATACATCGTTATTTAGTTATGTTTTTCCTGTTTTGATCCATTATAGAACAGATGTCACCACCAGATGAGAAGACGGACATGGCTGATATGACAGATAGGAGTGCTCAAGGGGTTTTCTGGTCAGAGCTCATCCGTGGTGGGTATAATGCATTGCTGCTTACATTTCGTATTCGTGACCGGAAATGGGGATCTGTATTTCTTAAAAAGGTGCATTTGCAAATAATTTGTGCATTTTAGTTTATTATTTCATGGAACTTCAAAGTTCAGTTAAGAAAAGCTGCCAATTAACCAGGACCGTAATGTTTGCCCTAGTGTTATATTGTAATTATTGACTGAGAAACAGCATTGCGGAAGTGTATAAGCTTACGAATGGAACATTAAAACTGCTGATAACCATGACGGAACGTGGAACGCACTGTAAAGAAATAAGATCATGGTTTGGCAAAATTGACACCTTTCGATTACTTAGGGCAAAAGATAACTATCTGATGAGAAGTAAGCATTTTTGAATTGACCTAGGGTCACGAATACTTCAGGAATTCACCGTATACAATGGACAAATGCTAGCAATGAATATTTCTTTGGTTAATGCCGGCCTTATAGTCCATGGAACCATGTGTCATTCTTGTAACCTAATTTATAAGCTTTGTAGAAGTCAGATTTCGTGCTAGGCATCATATTATTATGACGTTCAGCTCTTACATGCCTTAAGGTTCAACTGCAGCTCATACATGTAACATGTATTGCACTGAATGGTTGATGATAGGATAGATTTTACAACAGAAATACAGGTTTGAGTGGCAAAGTTAAAGGAGAAGTCTCCTCAGCACCATTTTACTTAAGTAATTAATTTGCACTTTATATATGCTTCGTGAACTAAGGTGTTCCTTGGAAATAAATTTGATGTTATAGTTTGAGATGTGTTTACTTTGCGAAGAGTGGTCATAGGGTGCCACCATATTACATGAAAGCGAGGCGCTTTGGGTTGTGACTTTGTTCTTGTTCCACGCGACATAACAGAGGCGACGTCATTGGTAGCGGTCACAGGTTCTTCGTCACAATGCTCACGTTACTTCCACTCAACTCGAACGTCATTCTTCTTTAACTCTGACATAATTTTACCCTAACCCTACAGTTGGTTAGCGCAAAATAAAAGTGCTCTTTCCGGCATAAAGTAGATTATTCCCATAGAATAAGTCAATTCACAAAGAAATTATCAAGGAGGATATGCATAGCGGAAAACATGTTCAGGCGAGGTCTCCTTTAATTAATACAAAGCTCGGAGTTTAATGTAGTACCGGTAACAGAGAATCCGTTTCTGTAAAAATTTTCCATGCGAGACTGCGAAGTGGTGACATCATGTATTGAACTACCATTTACCTGTAGATCACAGTGATTGCTCCCACCAAATTTCAAGAGAACTGGTGAAGATGATAGCCGATTTTTGGTTGATTTCTATATAGTTCATATATTTAGAATTCTTTAATGTATCTTTGCTTTTGTTGTGAACATCTCACACAATTTTTATCCCCCCTCCCCCATGCTTTATCGGGGGATATAGAATTGCTGTTTGTGTGTCAGTGTGTGTGTGTGTGCATCACATTTTCCCGTTAGCACGATAACTTGAAACCTATTCATTCAATTCGCTCTAAACTTTAACTGAAGTTATAATTGGGGAATAGCTTTCTTGCTATTGAATTTGAGGTCACTGGGATAAAGGTCAAGGTCACTTAGGCTAGAAAATCTGCAAAAAGTTCCCGTTCCAGTTTATCAATTGGTACCAGACATTGGGTATATAGTGCCGATGCAGAAAACAACAAAGTTATTTTATGTTTAGGTTGAAAGATCAAAGGTCAAGTTCACTCAAGCCACAGAACCTGTAAAAAATTGAAAGTCTCCTGTTCCATGTCCAGAATTGCTTCAAAACCTGATGCCTACCTTGCATATTGGGCCGAGAATAACCCTATTTACTTTGAGGTCAAACGGTCAAGGTCACCTAGGCCAGAAAATGTGATAAAAAAGTGAGAGATTGTGAACTCCAGTTCAGAGATGTGGATTTTGATCAAATTCCAAGTATGTGTACCCCAAACCCCAAAGTAATTGATTTTGATTTGACCAATTTTGGCCAAGAGTTATTGCCATTGGCGGCATCTGTCTGTCTGTCGGTCTGTCTGTCCATCGTCAGTGTGGAGCACAATATCTCTTGAAGGACTATAAGCAGGCTCTCCAAATTCATAAAACAGTTGCACTTGGTGAAGGTCAGAAGTCTATGGATAATTACTGACCTTGACCTAATTTAAAAGATCAAATTCTATTTTTTGCAACATTCTTCGAACGTCCTAGTCAGGTTATCCAAAGTTATATTACACATGTCACTGATGAACTTGAAGCCTACCCAATGAAGTTGACTGACCTTGACCTATTTTTATCTCGCCTTACGAAGTAAAGGGGAGATATTGTGAGGGGGGAAAGAGGATGTCGTCGTCGGTGTCGGTTGTCGGTGTTGGTGTCCCCTGCCTGGAAATGATAAGGTTTTTGGTTTAGCAAATTAAAAAAAAACTAGAAAAATTAGAAAAAATATTTTAAAAAATATGGGGGGGGTGGGTATGCCACCTGAGGGTACTACCCCTGGGGTGCTCCAATGTTAAAATCCCTATGATAGAGTTTTGCGTTTAGCCGAAATGCACATATACATCTGTATTTAGAAAGTTTGTTGCAGTTGTCAGCTATCATTGGATGATTATGAAACTTGGTACACATGTTTCTTATGATTAGAGGATGTACCTGTGCTATTTTTGAGAAGAAATATTAATTTTTCTCCAAATTATGGCAAATGATAGTTTCCTGTTTAGGTAAATTGTACATGTATACATGTACATGGTAAGTTTGCTGCAGTTGTCAGCTCTCATTGGATGATTACAAAACTTGGTACACAGGTTTCTTATGATTAGAGAATGTACCTGTGCTATTTTTGAGATGAAATATTAATTTTTCTTCAAATTATGGCAAATCATTGAGTTTTGCGTTTAGCTGAAGTGCACATGTACATCTGTACATCAGTTTGCTGCAGTCGTCAGCTGTCATTGAATGATTATGAAACTTGGTACACATGTTTCTTATGATTAGAGGATGTCCCTGTGCTATTTAGGAGATGAAATATTCATTTTTGTTCAAATTTTGAGGGTTTTGTCTAAGTAATCTGTCAATAATAATATACATGTATATACATGTACACCTGTACATGGAAAGTTTTCTGAAGCTGTCAGCTTTCATTGGTTGAGTTTGACACTTGCTACCCAAGTTCGATTTGATTCGAGGCTGTGCATGTGCTATTTAAGAAATATGACATTAAATATGAATTTTTGTCCTAATTATTGCAGTATAGACTTTGTACGTATCCATTGATAAGGTTTTTGTTGGACAAAAATTTACATGTAGATATGTACATGGAAAGTTTGTTGAACCTTTCGTGGGATGATTATAAAACTTGGTGGACATGTTTCATGTTTTCCTAGGTCACAGCTCTCCCGCAGTAATCCCACACGGGACTGACCTATCCAGCAGTATTCCCAAATGGCACTGGCCTATCCAGCAGTAATGCCACACGGGACTGACCTATCCAGCAGTAATCCCATATGGAACTCAACTATCCAGCAGTAATCCCAGACCAGACTGGTCTATCCAGCAGTAATCCAATTTGGGACTGGCCTATCCAGCAGTAATCTCACACAGAGCTGACCTATCCAGCAGTAATGCCACACAGGACTGACCTATGCAGCAGTAATCTCATACGGGACTGATATATCCAGAAGTAATATGACACTGGACTGCAATATGCAGCAGTAATCCCACATGGCACTGACCTATCCAGCCATAATCCTACATGGGACTAACCTATTTCGCTAATCCCACACGGGTTTAGCCTATCCAGCAGTAATCCCACATGGGACTGGCCTATGCAGCAGTAATCCCACATGAGACTGGCCTATCCAGCAGTAATTCCACACGGGACTGACCTATGCAGCAGTAATCTCATACGGAACTGATATATCCAGAAGTAATGACACTGGACTGCTATATGCAGCAGTAATCCCACATGGCACTGTCCTATCCAGCCATAATCCTACATGGGACTAACCTATTCCGCTGTAATCCCACACAGGTTTAGCCTATCCAGCAGTAATCCCACATGGGACTGGCCTCCCCAGCCGTAATCGCACACAGGATTGCCGTATGCAGCAGTAATCCCACACTGGACTGCCTATGCAGCAGCAATCCCACACGGAACTGTCCTATCCGGCATTAATCCCATACGAGACTCATCTATCCAGCAGTAATCCCAGACAGGACTGGCCTATCCAGCAGTAATCCCACAGGGGACTGGTCTATCCATCAGTAATAACACACAGGACTGGTCCATCCAGCAGTAATCCTACACAGGACTGGCCTATCCAGCAGTAATCTCACATGGGACTGACCTATCCAGCAGTAATCTCACACTGGACTGCCCTATAGTAATCCGACGGCACTGACCTATCCATCCTACATGGGATTAACTTATATGCCAGTATTCCCACATGGGACTGATGTTATTGTCTGTACCAGATAATCTATTCCAGATATTATTGTCTGTACCACATCACCTATTCCAGACCTTATTGTTTGCTCTACATGTATGCTTTCAATACTGCTGCACCTTCGGCGGATGACCCCGCAAGGCGAGATGTTGGGGTTCTCAGAACGCTTGTTTACAAGGTCATTCTCTGTTTATTGTGTTCTATCTTGAAGAATTGTAGCCAGGCTTTCCAAATTAATTTCATGTATGCAGCTGGCAATGATCCAGAAGTTAGTTGAAGATGACCAACTCAATTTTTCAACATCAGATTCTGTTGATTCATTTTCAGGTGTTGAATAAGTACTAATATTTTTTTTTTTCTTTTTTGTCTATCTTTGTTGGATATGTGAGCTCACGGTTCTTCTTCATACAGCAATTGTGAATGCTAGGCCATAGTCCTTCATTGCACATGATAATTTCCTTCCAGGATTGGGTGTTGCAATAGGGATGATGTTAAAGGAGCCTGCCACCATTAACTACCCATTTGAGAAGGGACCGCTGAGCCCTCGGTTCAGGGGTGAGCATGCACTGAGGAGGTACCCTTCAGGAGAGGAGAGGTGTATAGCCTGTAAACTATGTGAGGCCATTTGCCCTGCTCAGGTAATCCTGCTTTGTTTTTCTTTAAGATGGTCTAGGCAGGTATAAATTCTTATCAACCTGAACATTTGCTATTTTATCTCCTAACTCGAATGCGAATCCCACTCATACGAATGTACAAGCCTACAGTATGGCCAATATTTTTAACTTTTGACAACTGGTGTGATTAGGCATCAAATTATCTCACTATTCTAAGAAGGGACCATTTTTGCTTACAATGATGATAATTCTGACAACTTCAAGTTGAAAGTTAGTACTCCAATTATCACTGGTTAAAAATATTCCCTATATTGTAAAATTATGAACTGCAAATTGATGCTGGGAGTCATGCATCAATGCACCTATCGCTGCACCGGGGCAAACCTCTGTCTAAGAATTAAAATAGGAAAGGTCCATTGAAATGGATCAAAATCTGACTGATGGTCATCAGATTAATTGATATTTCAGGTTCATTTCACATGCTATATTTCACTCTCAGACATATTACAACACACAGCAATTATATTCTGTATTTAACATGATGTATATCTTTTCAGGCAATAACAATAGAAGCAGAGGAAAGAGCGGATGGTAGTAGACGTACAACTCGTTATGACATTGACATGACAAAATGTATATACTGTGGCTTCTGTCAAGAGGCCTGCCCAGTGGATGCTATTGTAGAGGTAATTAGTCAGAACTGTATCATGTGAAAAGTACTATTCATAAGTCTCTATACCCTGTGTAATCCATGTACATACAGGTGTATTGTTTGTATACATGCACTCATTTGGTTTGCATAATAGAACAGTGAATGAACTATTTCACAAATCTAAAGTTTTAATATCTGGTTTACCAAGTCCATGTCATGATTATTGCCTAAATGTCCTTACTGGATGGTTCAATCTGTTCTATTCCTCTTCTTTTATAGGGTCCTAATTTTGAGTATTCCACAGAGACTCACGAGGAATTGTTGTACAATAAAGAGAAACTATTGAGTAATGGGGACAGATGGGAGGTAGAGATCGCCGCAAATTTAAAGGCAGACCACCTGTACAGATAGAGTTTACACAGATGTTTACTGCATATGGACAGTTTTGATTGTGTTACCCAAGTGTTTCAATATAGATTCTGTGATTTTATCTTGTCCACTCTACATGTAAAGAAGATGATAGGATAAGACAGTCACACAGTTGTCTGCTACCTCACACTTGGAGCTCATTTGGAAACAATATACTTGGACTTCAGTGTTTTCACAGGGTTTTCTCTTGTTCAGCATCCTTGAAGATTTACCTCTCCTCAGTAAACCTACATCTGCTCCAAGCTAAGGATGAGGAGTCATTATCTTCTTGAATTGTCCCAGATCTGTTCTCCTGTGTTGAATTGATTAACAGCTGTTTGTTGTTATTTGTTTGTGAATAACCTTACTATAACATCTAGTGTCTCTGAAGGGGAATAGTGCTAATTATGTGCAGACAATGAAGTTGATAAAAATGTTACATTGATGAGACATTAAACAAGCATGACAAGTGCTATATCGAAATAATGGACTCGTCTTACTTCTAATCTGTTAAACTGTTCTCCAAATGACGACTCATTTCTATGGTGTAAGTACAGTAGAGCTAAGTGACAACTATTAATCCCAGGACTGTCCTCATATCTTCTGAAGACTGTATGGATTGTCACTTGCCGTGTGTGCTGTATGTTTCTTGAAGCTGATGATTATAACATTTGTTTAGGTACACGAATGAATCACAAAAGTGTCATCTGTAATCTACTGAAGGTAATTTATCAGTGCCGTTGAATAAAGGACGAAATTTCAAGACTAGTCAATTGGGACTGTGATTGTTGTGGCTCAGCTGGTATGCTTTCGTTATGGCCATTGTATAACTAACTCTATTATAAACAGACATGGAAAATCTGAAGCTATTGCTTTCTATGAGAGAGAGAGGAGAAATTGATCAGGGTAGAAATATTTGTGGAATTGCATCCTTTAAAGTGATCGTAAACCCTCAAGTAAAGTTTTCATCAAATGAAAGACCATTGCGAATTGTGTCGGAAAATATTTATTGTACCGTAATTTTTTTACGATTCTATTACACAGAGTAAACTGCAAATAAAGCATGTTATTCTATGGTGGTCTGTTGCAATCATATCTAGGTCCAGTGATGTCACACAGCCTTCATACATATATTTCAAACTGTGTATGCACGTTCCAATGCTTGATTCAAGCTTAAGGTGTGTACACTTTGAGTTTCAACACAGACTCATTGTTTCAGTGTGCATGTTTCACCAAAATCTGGGAGATGGTAATTCGTAAGGGTCAAGTCAATTTGAATCTCGCATTTAATTTCCCCGAGTTTGGTCAAACCATGCTTTATTTGCAGTTTACTCTGTAATAAAATCATAAACGAGAGATCCTGAAGGATCTTGGCGCCCACCATTGTCCGATAATTGTAAGCTAATAACAAAGAGGATCTTTTTGTCCATTGTTACTTAGAACAAATGATTTATTTGTAATTTTGTTTGCAGAATTTTAAATTTGAACGAAAAAGATTGAAAAGGGGACACTGGAAACACCAAGATACATGTATTACCTTTCTAAGTTTCAGGAGTTTCAAGATTTCTAGAAACAGCACTTGATGTCGGTTGTAAAAGTACAAGTGAAATGAGCAAAGTTAGTCTGAAATTGAATGTCCAGAGGATCCTTCGTCTTTGTTTTGTAGTATTTTTACCCCTCAGCCCGAATGGGCATAGGGGTATTGTTGTGAACTGTCCGTCCGTCTGTCCGTAACATTTTCGTTAACACTCCATATCTTGAAAACTACTGAAGGCAGGTGCTCAAAACTTATATCCAGTACAGAATGTATCTTGTAGGTGTGCCTTTTGTGTCTTTTGGGTTATTGATATATTGGAATCATTCTATAAAAAAAAAAATTATGAATGAATTATGCTTTGGTCAAATTCTACTGACAATCGGGAACCCTCGGGTAATGGAATGGTCTTTGCTGAATAAGGTACCCGATACAACCCGAATGAAAACAGCTCCAAGAATAATTGAAGGTAGTTCTACAGCCCGTTTCATATGTTTCCCTTTTCATCAGTCTTTTCTCTTCATTCTGCTCTCAAAATATCAGTGGAATATTGCCCGCTTTGTCCCTGAATACCAAATTATAAGCAAAGCTTTAGGCTGGTTGGTTAACAAATTTTTCCTGTTTAGCATTAGTTTTTTTAATGAATCTGGGTAGGGAGGAAGGATTTTTAGTGCCCTGTATGGATGAAATTATCAGTAAACCTTGCATTAATAGTTGGGTTTCTGTTCTGAATAAAGTAGCTTGCATCCATCGTCCTGCTCTGTTGTTTGCCTTTATAATTGGAGATTCAAAACATTGGTTGGCGACAATTACCATAATAGACTTTAATGGAAAGCTGAACTGTCTGACGTGTTAAACAAACCAGTCATCTACCTTAAAATATAGTTCTGGGCGCTTAGAAGCAAAAATGTAAGAGAAAGCCCGAACAAAACGCTGCTTACATGTACAAAATGGCATTCAGTGAGGCAGCTCAATAAGCTATTGATCACACTGCTCTGCCACATGTACACACACTCGTGATATAACTGATCATTTTTTCCAGAATATTACAGAGCTGAGGGTTTCTAGCACCTCCGGTGCCTCATGTTTTGTTTTTTTTTGCACGTGCCATCATTGGGTACTGGAAGCGAAGACAAATGTCTTTGACACTTTGGCATGAGCTATGAAACATAATTTAAGATTTTATAATTAGGAATGAATGTTACTTCTGTTCTGTTTACTGGACTAGTTTGAGATGATATCTCTCTTCAGATACCATGCTCGAAAATAGTAAGATGGTACAAAACTTAATACTGAAGGCATCCGGTCCGTGCAGTAACGTTGAAACCTTGAAAGTGTCTGAATCCTGATTATCTCCCTTGAATCAAAACACGCAGTTGTCTGCAGTTGTCGAGTTGTAACATTGTGTCACAAGAGTCGGTGACGTCCCTTCGTGTTGCCGACCCGTTGGCAGATGAAACGGTGGAGCTGGGCAGTTCACTTGCAATGGCATGGACTAAAGTAAACTGATTTAAAATTTGAAGAAATACATTTTAATTCGGAATCATTTGAACTCCTTGAGATAGAAGGTGAAGGTATGCATATTCTCTATAGTCAATACATAGAATATGCCCCACAGTTTGATCCTCCGACTCTTGAGATGCAATGTGACAACTCGAGAATACCGTATTAATTTGAAGCTAACTTGTATTTTCAAATCAGACCAAAAAATTATTTGCACAACTAGGCCCCATGTGGGACGTGTGTACCAAATTTCAGAAAGATCCATGAAGTAGTTCCTGAGAATTCACGATAACAATGTTTCAAGGGGAAATTGAAGATGGCAACCTGGCGGCCATATTGGATATTCGAATCGGACCAAAAAAGGTATCTTGCACAACTGGGCCACAAGGGGAACCTGTGTAACAAATTTGAGAAAGATTCCTGCAGTCCTTCATGAGGAATCACGATAAATTTCATGGGAAAATCCAAGATGGCTGCCTGGTGGCCATATTGGATTTTCGAATCGGACCAGAAAAGGTATCTCGCACAACTAGACCACAAGGGGAACCTGTGTACCAAATCTGACAAAGATTCATGAAGTATGTTTCATGAGAAAATCCAAGATGGCTGCCTGGTGGCCATATTGGATTTTTGAATCGGACCAGAAAAGATATCTTGCACAACTAGACCACAAGGGGAACCTGTGTACCAAATCTGACAAAGATCCATAAAGTAGTTCCTGAGAATTCACGATAACAACATATCAAGGGGAAATTCAAAATGGCCACCTCGTGGCCATATTGGACTTTCGAATCGGACCAAAACAGGTATCTTGCACAACAGGACCATGAGGGAAAGCTGTGTACCAAATTTGAGAAAGATCCATGCAGTAGTTCCTGAGAAATCACGATAACAAAGTTTCATGGGGAAATCCAAGATGGCTGTCTGGTGGTCATATTGCATTTTCGATTCGGACCAGAAAAGGTATCTGGCACAACTACACCCCAAGGGGAACCTGTGTACCAACTTTGAGAAAGATCCGTGCAGTAGTTCCTGAGAAATCGCGATAATAAAGTTTCATGGGAAAATCCAAGATGGTCGCCAGAAAGGTATCCTGCACAACTAGACACCAAGGGGAACCTGTGTACCAAATTTAAGAAAGATCCATGCAGTAGTTCCTGAGAAATGACAATAACAAAGTTTCATGGGGAAATCCAAGATGGCTGTCTGGTGGTCATATTGCATTTTCGATTCGGACCAGAAAAGGTATCGGGCACAACTACACCCCAAGGGAACCTACCAAATTTGAGAAAGATCCATGCAGTAGTTCCTGAGAAATGACAATAACAAAGTTTCATGGGGAAATCCAAGATGGCTGTCTGGTGGTCATATTGCATTTTCGATTCGGACCAGAAAAGGTATCTTGCACAACTAGACCCCAAGGGGAATCTGTGTACCAACTTTGAAAAAGATCCGTGCAGTAGTTCTGGAGAAATCTCGATAAAAAAGTTTCATGGGGAAATCCAAGATGGCCGCCTGGTGGCCATATTGGATTTTCGATCGGACTGAAAAAGGTATCTTGCACAAGTAGATCCCAAGGGGAACCTGTGTACCAAATTTGAGAAAGATCCATGCAGTAGTTCCTGAGAAATGACGATAACAATGTTTCATGGAGAAATCCAAGATAGCTGCCTGGTGGCCATATTGGATTTTCGAATCAGAACAGAAAAGGTATCTTGCACAACTAGACCCCAAGGGGAACCTGTGTACCAACTTTGAGAAAGATCCGTGCAGTAGTTTCTGAGAAATTGCGATAACAAGAATTGTTTACGGACGGACGGACGACGGACCACGGACGGAAAGTGATTTTAACAGCCCACCATCTGGTAAAAATTACAATAAATATTTTCCGACACAGTTCGCAGTGGTCTTTCATTTGATGGAAACTTTACTTGAGGGTTTACGATCACTTTAAGTATGTCCGCTGGTGGTGAATTAATCTAATTGACTTTTCCAATGTATAAGGCCATTCTATTATGAAAGTTTGTTTCTCAAGCAGAAGACTTCAAAACTTCATGAGGCATGAGGCTTTTTATTTAATTTTTTATTTATTTCTTTTGATTTGGAGGGAATGCAATACCTGCAAGACTAGTATCTTTTCAGCACTGATTTTTAGCTGCCCGATTGTCAGTCGTTCGTCGTGCGTAAACATCTTCTCTGAAACATCTTCTCTTAAATATGGTGGCCATCTTGAATTTGTCAGTGAAATCTTGTCATCTCTCAAATTTGGTACACTGGTTCCCCTTTGGGTCTAGTTGTACGACATGTGTACTTTAGTCCAATTTGAATATCCAATATGGCCATCGGGCGGCCATCTTTGATTTCCCCATGAAACTTTGTTATCGCGATTTCTCAGGAACTAATGCATAGATCTTTCTCAAATTTGGTACACGGGTTCCCTTTGGGATCTAGTTGTGCAAGATACCTTTTGTGGTCGGATTCAAAAATCATACTACTGCGTGCATCTTTCTCAAGGAGCCATGGTCCAATTGGCCAGGTTGCGGCCCATACATACTGCGCACTAACACGCATCCAATCCGGTGGACGGTGAACAAAGGTGATATACTACGCACTGGCGCGCACTTAGACGAGGATGTTTTCCAACCAAAGAAAATTATATGTTGAATGGAATCTTTTTTTATTGGCATATAGTTGCTATTAACACAAAATATTCTGGTAGTACCGGTATACAAACATAGTAGTATACGAAATGGATCTAAAGCATTATTGACTTCATTATTTGTTCCCCCGGGTAAGTTCCAATTTTTGCAGGTCACAGCGCAGATCAAGTGCACTATAGTTCTGGCACTTCCAGTCTCTATTTGGGATGTATTCCTCCGCGGTGATGCGGTCTGGCGGTGATGTGGTCTGCCTCCGCGGAGAAAAAGTAGTCCCCAGACTGCAAATACACTGCATGGCCCGATTGGGTCGAGTGAGGTATCAAAGTGAAGCCTTCGTGAAGGGGCATCCAAGGGGAGGGGTGTGACTTGGAACTGACGTCATTCTGCGCATGCGCAGTAGACACAGTATATGGAAATAGACGTTTTGGGGTCTAGGTGGGCCACTATTGGTCCGATGGGGTCGAGTAAGACATCAACGTGAAGCCTTCGTGAAGGGACATCTAAGGGGATGGGTGTGACGTGGAACTGACGTCATTCTGCGCATGCGCAGTAGACAAAAGTGTATGGAAATAGACGTTTTGGGGTCTAGGTAGGCCACTATTGCTCCGATGGGGCCGAGTGAGGTATCAATGTGAAGCCCTCGTGAAGGGGCATCCGATGGGAGGGGTGTGGCGTGGAACTGACGTCATTCTGCGCATGCGCAATAGACAAAGTATATAGAAATAGACGTTTTGCGGTCTAGGTGGGCCACTATTGGTCCGATGGAGTCGTATGAGGTATCAATGTGAAGCCTTGAGGGCCCACCTAGTGGGACGTGCATCTGACGTCATTCTGCGCGGTAGACAGAGAGTATGGAAATAGACGTTTTGGGATCTAGGTGGGCCACTATTGCTCCGATGGGCCGAGTAAGGTACCAATGTGAAGCCTTCGTGAAGGAGCATCCAAAGGGCTGGGTGGGACGTGGAACTGACGTCATTCTGCGCATGCGCGGTAGACAAAGTGTATGAAAATAGACGTTTTGGGGTCCAAGTGGTCCATTATTGGTCCCAAGGAGTCGAGTGAGGTATCAATGTGAAGCATTCGTGAAGGAGCATCCGAGGGGATGGATGTCACGTGCAACTGACGTCATTCTGCGCATGCGCAGACGGGAATTGTGGGAAAAGGGCATTGGAAGGAACGTTTTGGGATCGAGAGGGGCCGCTAGTGATCTGATGGTGTCGAGAGGTATCGTTGTGAAGCATGCGTGAGGAAGCATCCGACTGGGTGGATATGGGGTAGGAATATCGTGATTGTGCGCATACGCAGGCAGGGAATTGTGGGAAGAGGGTATGGGAATAGACATTTTGGGGTCTAGGTGAGCCCCTAGTGGTCCGATGGAGTCGTAGGAGGTTTTATGTTGAAGCATGCGTGGAGGAGCATCCGACGGCATGGGGTATTGACGTCACTTCTGGTTTCACTAAAACTACCTCCGAACACAGAAGAGTTTCCCTTTCCCAAGGGGAGTTCCCCGGCCCGCCTACGCCTGCGCGAGCACGCAGCGCGCGGAATTTCTTCGGCCGCGCGCGCGCCCAGGTTTTCCCCGGCCGCGCGCGCGCCCGTGTTTTCCCCGGCCGCGCGCGGGTTATCCGGCCGCACGCAGGTGATATTACATCAAAATATTATATTGGTTCTACGTGTCATATTTTAGATATATTAAAAATATTGTTGAAAGTCACGTTAAATTCTATTCACTCACTCACCCTGTACTATGTGCCTGTACGTGTAATCTCTCCATGTATATGTACTCTGCCAATGTACATGTTCCTTACCCAAACTCTTGCGGGAACAACACAGTATCCTGATAATATAATTATCGCCATGATATAGACAGATGAGAGAAAAACAACAACAAGAAGGATGAGATCTCAATCATTTTATTCTTCCCTCCATCATAACATACCCACGCTGGGGGGAGCCGCGTTGGGTATGTTTACAATTCAAGAAAACTCTTGTCGAATCGGAGGCCGTCATTTGGCGCTGTCATATTCCTTGTTATCCATTAGATGTATTCTCGGCTGTTCTTGTCCAGTCAGAAGGTTCCATCCTTTTGTTCTAGTCCTCATCGGACAGGCCTGGATATTCTTCGGGCAGCATGTCCTGAAACAGTTGTTTGCACATCCTGATCGCATTTTCCAGGGCCTCGGTGGGTGGTAACCCCATATCCTTTTCCAAGTGACGCTTGGTCTTCATGATGGACCTGTGCGTGGGGTCGCCTTTCATTTCAAGGGGCAGCAGGCTATACCGTTTATAGATGGCCATGGCTGTTTTCCTGGTGCATGGGCGCATTTGGGTGTACGCCTGTTGTAAGTTATCCCCTCCGGCGTCCTCGATCTCTGCAGCGTGAGTATTGATAGCTGCTGTGACAATACCATCCCAGAAGGTAGGTTCTGCCTCACTTTCCTGGGATGTAAGCTGACTGCATGAGGCCAAGCTCTCCGTATCAGTAGCTAGACTCTCGGCAATCTCTGTTTCGGTATCAGTCGATACACTCTCAGCAGTCTCTGTTTCTGTATCAGTCGGTGGAATCTCATAAGTCTCTGTATCGGCTTCTTGTGCCTCGGAGTACGGATGGAAAGTCTTCTGGTGTCGCATCGTATCGTAATGTCTGGTGAATGTGCGTTCGCACTCAGAGCAAGTATAAGCCATGTGGACGGTCGAACGTGGACTGTGCGTGGTTTGGGAATACACTTGCTTTTATAGACAGCAACGCCCGTCAACGCTTAGCTTAACGCTTCAACGCCCTGGTGAAATAGCTCAGAAGCTCTGATTTTTCTAGACACCAATATATCGAAATGCAGTGACGCCCGTCAACGCCCGTCGTTACGCCTTAACGCCCGTCTTACCACCCGTTTCAACGCCCGTCTCCATACCTATCTCAACGCACTATGCATTGTCAACTGGACGTTGGTGTTGGAGGTTGAAGAAGATAATTTCCCCTCTCCAGCTGGGTCTCCATAAAGGTTTGAAATGCCTCATGCATCGTCAGCAGTTCTGGGCACGGGTATCCTCTTCGGGTATTATCTGTTTCTTATGCAGAAGAAGACATACCCGTGTCACCCATTGGATGTCATCTATGAGCGTGGTAAGATGAGAACGCATGCGTTGGTCGTTCATCCCACCTTGCGCTGTATCAATAATAGCATCGACATTGGCTTGACGTAATGCTTCGGCTAGAATATCCTCGTTGTCGGGTTCAAACAAGTTGGGCTGCAGTGCTCATGGTGAAATTCGGGGACTGGTGCCGTGCGGTCTATTTATAGTGAGGCGCTTTTGATCTTAATGATGCGTTCGAACAAATGTTTCTTTTGTGCTATTGCCCTGGCATACGCCGCTTTCCAGTTCATGCCCGAGGTTTTCAACATCGTCGCTGTTCTTTCGATTGCCGTGTGGACTGGGTCCTTGTTCAGCAATTTTATATGGGTCAGGAGGTGAGCATACTGCTGACGTAAAGCCCGTCGTAGTCTGGGTGCCAATGTATTATGGGCTAACACTGCGGCTTCCTTCTTTCGAATACCCTTTGCGGTGAAACTTGTTTGCTGTGGCCTCGAACATCTCACCCAGCTCTGCGTCCATACTTTCTTTGAACAAATCCTCCCATAGCCTCGAGTTCACATTATGTTCATTCCCTTGTACGGGGCTGCCATTGGCTATAACAGCAGACAACGCGTGTATAACGGATGGGCCCTTCCTCTAGGAACTTTATCACCCAGGACGTCTTTCCACACCCCGTAGGGCCGCTCACGGTCATGGTATAGGGATAGGGATGTTCCACCCTACTTGGTGGATCTATAGCGGGACTCGGTGGTGTCTCTTGTCTATGTATTAGACGCATATGTCTGAGCATATTGTCGCGACGAGAGAAGGTTCTCTGATAGAACGTACATGTACTCGACATGGTGCTCGGTCAGCGGGTGGATACAGACAGTCTAATGGTGTACAAACGACCTTATATGACCACTCACTCACCATCGTTAGTGCGTCCATGCGTTAAGACGGGCGTTAGCACTCACTCCTCACTCACTCACTGACTCCTTCCCTCACTCACTCACTCAGAGAATACTTTGGTTTGCACACGTCGGATAGGGTACTGGGCTGGTTTTGTTTTCAAGGCTTTGAGATGTCCCAATTGAACGGCTGGATTCGGTTTGACTTTTCGGACATACAGGACTGCGTCTTGGATGACAATCTTATAGTCAGCAGCATGCCGCTCTACGTTAGTGGCCATCAACGCGAAGGTCGGAGGCGCCCGTATCAGTCGGATTTTGATGAGGATCTTGTTCAAGAGGTACCGGTCTTGCATGAAAATATCTGCGTGCAGTCGACCCATGAGATCCACCGAGACGCCGTTCGCGGTGAAAGCCTTCCGTTTGTTATATCCCGCATTGTCGTTCTCTACGCCCATGTGCTCGGCTGTGTCCTAGTAGAATAAAGCGCCTGTCAGCTGAGATTTTTTAGCCGCTCGTCCATACGACAACAGCGTATTGATGTAGGCTCGATAGGGGTACGTGTTGATCGAGTCACTGATGAGTTTGTCGTTGAGAAAAATATCCACCTGTTGAAACATAGAGTGCAGTCAGAGATTCGTCGGGCCCACCGTTGCTTGGTCGACGATTCTGGAGCCATCCCCATTGTTGACCTTGGCTTTCACATACAAGTATGTGTGGGCTAAATCCACATAGGCCGTATCCGCATTACTGATGGTGAACTCGATGGGTCCTGTTTCGTTGATGCTGGAGAGTGGGAGATGCTCCACCCATAATCCTTGTTCGGCACTGGACTGTGTGGGCGGGACGGTCCACAAATCAAATTCACTGTTGGTGGAGGGGCAGAACTCTGCGTGGAATAAGGACATGTTTGAGAAAAGATATCCTGGTTCTTCGATGTGCGTCGTCGCTGGGTCGGTCGTCGACTGGTGCATGGTCTCGGTGATGCAGGTCTTTTATTCCCTACGGTGCGTTGTGCTTTGGCGACCAAGATGCCTCCTGCTTCTTTGGCCCGCCGTTTCAAGGCTTCTTTGGGTGCCGTACCCCCCAAGACATCACCGGCGACTTGCAGTCCACTGCGTACCGCTTGTTTGCCGATTGCTTTCACCCCACGCGTCACCAAGGACAGGAACGTTTTGACGATGCTGCTGAGTATGTTTGCCAGCCCATGTCCTCGTTGCATGCGTGCACCAATGCCACCGGTCGTCCCGTGTCATCTCTTATATCCACCGTGATAGTGTTGATGTCGGTTTGTCGTACGGGTAGGTAAAGCATGTGGGTGAAACTCTGGATGACTTGATCTCCATACGTCTTTTTAATGGGGACCACCCGTAACAGAGGTGTGTTGATATCGCCCACGATGTGGTTGTCGACCACGTCCGAGTAGACGTAGAGTCCGTACATACCCGACTTCATATCCATCGGGATCTGGCCATCGTCCTCGGATGGACCCGTGTAGGTCTTGTGACTGAGACCCAGCATTTGCTGTAGGATAGGACTCAGTACAACACTCACGTTGGCTGTGAGGATGATCTGTGCCTTGTCGTTGTGTGCGTTGTAATCGAAGTCCACGTGATTCTTGAAGGGAAAGGTTTTGATGGGTTTTGAAACATTTGTGACCTCCCGTAGAGCCTTATGCTGTAACAGTCTTGTCAGCCCCTGCATGAACTCCTTGGGAGTATTGTATTGGCCTTCGGGGAGGGTGAGTCGGGTGTCTTTTCCTTCGTAGGTCACCTCGTACCACACTTCATTGGCTCGCACGCTGTTCCACGAGTAAGGGTATTGGATATCCACGAGGCCACGTTCCCATCGTCCAGGTAAATGCAACGGTTTCGGTAATTGGGTCACGTAGTTGGCCAAGGTGTTGTCAGGAAACACATCCAGCGAACTGTTACTGGGTAGGGTGAGGTAAAACATGGTGACTGAGTGTCCTGCTGCTGCTGTTGGTTTTAATAGGTGTTCCAGGCCTTGGGCGGTTGTGTCCGGCGTCGTGTTCGTCGCGGTGACTTGCTACGTGTCACGGCTCTGGATATGTGGGGTGTCTTGATCAAGGGTGGTTTTTAAAGGCCTGAAAAGAAGGTGCCCGTTGTGGTGGTGTTTTTTGGGGGGGTGACTCCGGTTCCCACTCGGCTTCCCAAGAAGGTAGTGGGCCACTCGGCGATTGCTGGGTCCGCTGCATCCAGGCCCAGCGCTGGGGGTTCCCCACCAATTCCTGCGGTACATGCATGTCTTTCAAGCCTTGAGCGAAGACCTCCCATCCTCGAGGATCCGTGTGCGACCTGCGTTGACGCATCACGTGATTCACTAAATCCGTCATGTGGGTGCCGGGGACCACTTGATTCTGTACCAGGAGTTCACCTTTATCATTCCAAGTCATGTTAGGATTCTGTTTCATCCGTTGTAATACCAGCCCAGCTGGTTTCTTGAACGATGCAGGTACACTCTTCAGACTTCGTCTTCCACCTACTGTGGGGCTGTGGGTGGTTTCCCTGGTAATGGCGGCTGTTGGAGCGGTGTTGAGGTCGGCGGTGTGTTGCGTGGTGGTGGTGGTGGTGCTGGGGTAGAGAGGGTTTTGTATTAGTCCATGAACGTCATGTACCGTTGAAGCGTCTCATTGTACCGTTGTACTTTCTCACTGTCGCTTAACCCTGGTCTTTGTAAGATCTGTTGCATTTCTTCATCGAGGGTGTTTATGGTCTTCACCGTAGGTGGGACAGGGTAGGGCGATTGGAGGTTTTGAAGGAACCGTGGTTCGACGAGGACCATTTTTTCCGTGTGGTTCATTGTCGGCCGAAGAGTCCACCCGATACTGGACCCAACACGGAAGCGGCAAACGGTGCTAAGATGGCCCCGAGAAAGCCGTCTTTCTGTAACATCTTTTTCTTTTGTGTTTGAGAGACTCGCTTCTGGACTAGGGTTCGGAGACCTGTCTTATGCTTGGCCAACTTGGTCTTCTGAGCCGGAGTCAGTGGTACGTTGCCTTTTAACAGGTTGTACCCGATCTCGCACAGACAGCGTACACGGGCAGGGTCCGCACCGCGTACAATGGTTCGGACCAACTCGGATGGGGCCGTCTTCAATACACGGAGCGTCGGAGCGTGCTTCCGTACTCGCGCAGACATCATGTACAACTAATACTAGAACCCACAACTCTGCTCTTTTTATCTACCTCAGAGAACAGAGACAAAGTCAACCATGCTGTGGTATTAATTCATTTTATTATCCCCATCATCAAACACACACACACTCCAGCTGGGGGAGCCACTGTGGGTAGGTTTACATTATTTTTGCGTGTAAACGTGGTGGGTCTCTCCGGGAAATATTCCGGTCCGTAGTCGAAGGTGCTCGGGGGTGGCTTGCTTGAGGTCGAATAGCATATACCCGTGCTGAGGGGTTGTCGCATCCTTAAAGGCTTCCAACGCAAACGGTGTGCGACCGGGATACATCTGTCTCGCCAGGTGCAGCAGTTGAGTGGTATCTCTCGGGTTTTTGAAGACCACCAGGTAGTGGGCATTTAAGCTGATATTCCGATGTTCCTTGTTTTTACTGAACAGATTCTGCACAATGTAGATGATGCTGAGCCGTCGATGATGGCTGCCTTTGGTAAAGAGTTGGGTGACGCGCGCATTCGTCTCTGCCATGAGATCATCCAGAGCCACCAAGGTGTCGGGTTTCAAATCGGCCAGGTTAAGTAGGCCTTCCACGAACGTGATGTGGGGCATTGCGCTGCCTGCCATTCTCCATAACACCACACGACTCGGACAATGGGTGGGGTGATCATGCTGTCGGCGTGTTGAAGGAACTTCCTGACGAAGTGCATTTTGCCGGAGCCCGCCGGTCCTGCGATGACGCAAATGAAGGGATGCTGCCACCGAGGGTCCATGGTTCGAGGTGTATGCGCTGTCGTGGTAACCTGCTCTTGTAAATTTGGTACGAGTGAACTGGAGTGGTGGTGGGTAAAACGTCGGTCGTCGTTGTCTGTTCACTGTGAGTGATGAAATCCGGGTTTTCAGACGTAGAGGGTGTTCTTGGTGTGGAGCTCGGTGTCGAGCACGGTGTTGACTATACTCGGTGTGGAGCTCGATGTGGCTTGTACACGTGGTGTGGTGGTGATGACTGGGCTCGACACGGAGGTGACTGGTGCTATCTGTAGACTGGTTTGACTGGGGGCTGGAGTTCTAAGTTGGTTAAGTAGAGTGCTGACATAGGCTACGTCGTAAAACACACCTCCGTACAACACACTCAGCAGGGTTAGCAATATCACCACAAAGCCCACTTGCGCTTTGCGCGTTTTGGGAGACGCTGTGTTCAGAGGCAGCTGCTGTTTGTCCATAGCACCGTGGTCGAACGTGGGATGAAGGATGACGGTAGTGGTGCCTGGCTTTATAGTCGTTTCACCTGGTTGGCCGCGACCCAGGAATTGAAAGAACTGGGCCAGCCTTGCAATTGGACGAAATGAAACAGTTTGCCACGTCAGCGTTCCGTTTTCAAAATCTGCTCCACCGTGTAGTAGTCTTGCTGTGTTTTTACGACAGGCTGTAATTCCGTCTGGTAAAACGTCCCTAACAACGGTTCCCCTTGAAGATCTTCCAGTTCATAGACTCGCTGCTGTCGGGGTAGGCGCCGTTTAATCAGGAAGTGCTCATCGTTCCAGTTGGGCAAGTAACTTTTCTCAAATTGACCTTCGAATTTACTGATCCGTAGAGGGTCCCCGACCTTGTACACCTCCTTCGGCGTTCGCTGCGATTGCCTGGGGTACAAGACACGCCGGACATGGGCTTCATTGCGTTGGGTGACGGTAATGGGGGCTCTCTCTATACTCCGGTGATAGGCTCGTTTGTAACCACTCACAAGTTTCGGGAGAACATCGATGTACCGCCTTGTATTCTTATAGGTGAAATATTTATACATGCGGCCTTTGAATGTCCTGTTGAACCTTTCCACCACGGAAGCCTTGGTCTCGTTGTACGTATGGAAGAAAAACACCTTCTGGGCTTTCAGAAACTGTTGGGACGGTCTGTTGAGGAATACCGTGCCTTCGTCGGTTTGCAAATACATGGATTTGCGCCCGGTCTTGAAGATGTCTTCGCCCCCGTTTTCGTCCGGATGGGTACCACCCACGCATACTTCGACAGGATATCGATGCACGTCAAGATATACCGATTCCCATCGTTGTGTTTGGCAAATTACAACACATATAAGGGAAGTGGGAAGAGGTGCCGACATACTGACAGAGTCACATAACTTCACAGTATAGTCTTCCGGTTAACCTATTCTAAAGCACATACCAAGAATCTAACGATGCGTGATATGTGTTGTATCTCAGGTACGCTTTTATTGTACCTGTTCATGTGGCAACTTGGATGATATGACCACACGGCCCCTAGCACCGGCATAAGCGGTATCAGATACAATTCAAAAGGTCAAAGGACACATCCAGGTCAAAAGGTCAAAGGTCTCCCTTTCGGCAATTTCGGCAACAATGTTGCGGCATCGATATACAGAGCTTGAACACAAACAGGGGATTGTAAATTAACCTGGGAAGGATGGGCAGTTCCATTTGGATCAATCAGCGGTCGAGAAAAAGAGCCAATGAGCGATCGATAAAGAACCAATGGACGGGTACTAGAATTTCGCTCACGTCTGCGCCTACATTCGGGTGCTAGAATGCTTTCGCCTACGTCCGCGCCTACATACTGGTTCTTGTACATCCGAGTAATGCTTTCTGGACATTGATGGGTTACATTTGGCCCCATCCTAGGCCACTGATTGGCTAATACGGTGTTCAAAGCCAGTTTAACCGAATCCCCACATGTCTGTTATAGCCTTCGTGCATTATGCTCATATAGAAAACACACAAGACAGGGTTTTTTTTGTTTCTTATTCACTAACAACAACAACGTGAGAACATCCACGTGAAAACTGAAGCCCAGAACAGGGGGCTTGTACATTGAAATCGATAGAATTGAAGCCCAGAACAGGGGGCGTGTAAACTTAAGCCCAGAACAGGGGGCTTGTACATTGAAATGATGGGCGGCCCAGTCATATACGAGTACATCGCGGTCCTCGGCCTTGGGGTACTCGTCAAACATCTGTACGATGGTAGATAAGGTTCTTTCCCGGCATCGATAGTACAGGTAAAACAAGCAATATTGTCCGCACACACTACTGGTCAGGCTTTGCAACGTTTGACTGTTCCAACACCACGCATTGCTTGGCCAGGGCCAGCTGATGGTCGTTCTCTAAGGTGGGGGTCAGATCGAAACAAAACAACGTGTATCCGTTCGCGTAGTCCTCTCGACTGATCATATTCCCTTCGTCCTGGTTGATTTGACCGGTGGCTGTAAACAGGCTCTGATAGGCTCGAATGAAATTCGCGCGCCCAAAGTTCGGCATTAAGGCCGTGGCTGGGACCTGTTGTCCATCCACATGCAGGGCCACAAAAATGATGCCGAAGTGTTTACAGACAAACGGGTTCTCTGGGTAGGCTCCGCTGAAACTGGTATTGTCCACACAGGCCAGGATCAATCGCTTGGGTAGTTCCCCCAGGAACAGGTTTTCTTTGTTGGCGCTCATATTTCCAGCCGACACAGAGAATACTTTGGTTTGCACACGTCGGATAGGGTACTGGGCTGGTTTTGTTTTCAAGGCTTTGAGATGTCCCAATTGAACGGCTGGATTCGGTTTGACTTTTCGGACATACAGGACTGCGTCTTGGATGACAATCTTATAGTCAGCAGCATGCCGCTCTACGTTAGTGGCCATCAACGCGAAGGTCGGAGGCGCCCGTATCAGTCGGATTTTGATGAGGATCTTGTTCAAGAGATACCGGTCTTGCATGAAAATATCTGCGTGCAGTCGACCCATGAGATCCACCGAGACGCCGTTCGCGGTGAAAGCCTTCCGTTTGTTATATCCCGCATTGTCGTTCTCTACGCCCATGTGCTCGGCTGTGTCCTAGTAGAATAAAGCGCCTGTCAGCTGAGATTTTTTAGCCTCTCGTCCATACGACAACAGCGTCTTGATGTAGGCTCGATATGGGTACGTGTTGGTCGAGTCACTGATGAGTTTGTCGCTGAGAAAAATATCCACCTGTTGAAACATAGAGTGCAGTCAGAGATTCGTCGGGCCCACCGTTGCTTGGTCGACGATTCTGGAGCCATCCCCATTGTTGACCTTGGCTTTCACATACAAGTATGTGTGGGCTAAATCCACATAGGCCGTATCCGCATTACTGATGGTGAACTCGATGGGTCCTGTTTCGTTGATGCTGGAGAGTGGGAGATGCTCCACCCATAATCCTTGTTCGGCACTGGTCTGTGTGGGCGGGACGGTCCACAAATCAAATTCACTGTTGGTGGAGGGGCAGAACTCTGCGTGGAATAAGGACATGTTTGAGAAAAGTTATCCTGGTTCTTCGATGTGCGTCGTCGCTGGGTCGGTCGTCGACTGGTGCATGGTCTCGGTGGTGCAGGTCTTTTATTCCCTACGGTGCGTTGTGCTTTGGCGACCAAGATGCCTCCTGCTTCTTTGGCCCGCCGTTTCAAGGCTTCTTTGGGTGCCGTACCCCCCAAGACATCACCGGCGACTTGCAGTCCACTGCGTACCGCTTGTTTGCCGATTGCTTTCACCCCACGCGTCACCAAGGACAGGAACGTTTTGACGATGCTCCCGAGTATGTTTGCCAGCCCATGTCCTCGTTGCATGCGTGCACCAATGCCACCGGTCGTCCCGTGTCATCTCTTATATCCACCGTGATAGTGTTGATGTCGGTTTGTCGTACGGGTAGGTAAAGCATGTGGGTGAAACTCTGGATGACTTGATCTCCATACGTCTTTTTAATGGGGACCACCCGTAACAGAGGTGTGTTGATATCGCCCACGATGTGGTTGTCGACCACGTCCGAGTAGACGTAGAGTCCGTACATACCCGACTTCATATCCATCGGGATCTGGCCATCGTCCTCGGATGGACCCGTGTAGGTCTTGTGACTGAGACCCAGCATTTGCTGTAGGATAGGACTAATACTGTTATATGGAAATGGAATAGGTCTTTGGATTATGGACGCGGATATTCTCTAATGGACGACGGCTGGATTATGAATGACGGACTAGACGCTTGTAATCAGTACAACACTCACGTTGTCGACCACGTCCGAGTAGACGTAGAGTCCGTACATACCCGACTTCATATCCATCGGGATCTGGCCATCGTCCTCGGATGGACCCGTGTAGGTCTTGTGACTGAGACCCAGCATTTGCTGTAGGATAGGACTCAGTACAACACTCACGTTGGCTGTGAGGATGATCTGTGCCTTGTCGTTGTGTGCGTTGTAATCGAAGTCCACGTGATTCTTGAAGGGAAAGGTTTTGATGGGTTTTGAAACATTCGTGACCTCCCGTAGAGCCTTATGCTGTAACAGTCTTGTCAGCCCCTGCATGAACTCCTTGGGAGTATTGTATTGGCCTTCGGGGAGGGTGAGTCGGGTGTCTTTTCCTTCGTAGGTCACCTCGTACCACACTTCATTGGCTCGCACGCTGTTCCACGAGTAAGGGTATTGGATATCCACGAGGCCACGTTCCCATCGTCCAGGTAAATGCAACGGTTTCGGTAATTGGGTCACGTAGTTGGCCAAGGTGTTGTCAGGAAACACATCCAGCGAACTGTTACTGGGTAGGGTGAGGTAAAACATGGTGACTGAGTGTCCTGCTGCTGCTGTTGGTTTTAATAGGTGTTCCAGGCCTTGGGCGGTTGTGTCCGGCGTCGTGTTCGTCGCGGTGACTTGCTACGTGTCACGGCTCTGGATATGTGGGGTGTCTTGATCAAGGGTGGTTTTTAAAGGCCTGAAAAGAAGGTGCCCGTTGTGGTGGTGTTTTTTGGGGGGGTGACTCCGGTTCCCACTCGGCTTCCCAAGAAGGTAGTGGGCCACTCGGCGATTGCTGGGTCCGCTGCATCCAGGCCCAGCGCTGGGGGTTCCCCACCAATTCCTGCGGTACATGCATGTCTTTCAAGCCTTGAGCGAAGACCTCCCATCCTCGAGGATCCGTGTGCGACCTGCGTTGACGCATCACGTGATTCACTAAATCCGTCATGTGGGTGCCGGGGACCACTTGATTCTGTACCAGGAGTTCACCTTTATCATTCCAAGTCATGTTAGGATTCTGTTTCATCCGTTGTAATACCAGCCCAGCTGGTTTCTTGAACGATGCAGGTACACTCTTCAGACTTCGTCTTCCACCTACTGTGGGGCTGTGGGTGGTTTCCCTGGTAATGGCGGCTGTTGGAGCGGTGTTGAGGTCGGCGGTGTGTTGCGTGGTGGTGGTGGTGGTGCTGGGGTAGAGAGGGTTTTGTATTAGTCCATGAACGTCATGTACCGTTGAAGCGTCTCATTGTACCGTTGTACTTTCTCACTGTCGCTTAACCCTGGTCTTTGTAAGATCTGTTGCATTTCTTCATCGAGGGTGTTTATGGTCTTCACCGTAGGTGGGACAGGGTAGGGCGATTGGAGGTTTTGAAGGAACCGTGGTTCGACGAGGACCATTTTTTCCGTGTGGTTCATTGTCGGCCGAAGAGCCCACCCAATACTGGACCCAACATGGAAGCGGCAAACGGTGCTAAGATGGCCCCGAGAAAGCCGTCTTTCTGTAACATCTTTTTCTTTTGTGTTTGAGAGACTCGCTTCTGGACTAGGGTTCGGAGACCTGTCTTATGCTTGGCCAACTTGGTCTTCTGAGCCGGAGTCAGTGGTACGTTGCCTTTTAACAGGTTGTGCCCGATCTCGCACAGACAGCGTACAAGGTCAGGGTCCGCACCGCGTACAATGGTTCGAACCAACTCGGGTGGGGCCGTCTTCAATACACGGAGCGTCGGAGCGTGCTTCCGTACTCGCGCAGACATCATGTACAACTAATACTAGAACCCACAACTCTGCTCTTTTTATCTACCTCAGAGAACAGAGACAAAGTCAACCATGCTGTGGTATTAATTCATTTTATTATCCCCATCATCAAACACACACACACTCCAGCTGGGGGAGCCACTGTGGGTGTGTTTACATTATTTTTGCATGTACACGTGGTGGGTCTCTCCGGGAAAGAAGCCGGTCCGTAGTCGAAGGTGATCGGGGTTGGCTTGCTTGAGGTCGAAGAGCATATACCCGTGCTGAGGGGTTGTCGCATCTTTAAAGGCTTCCAACGCAGACGGTGTGCGGCCGGGATACATCTGTCTCGCCAGGTGCAGCAGTTGAGTGGTATCTCTCGGGTTTTTGAAGACCACCAGATAGTGGGCATTTAAGCTGATGTTCCGATGTTCTTTGTATTTACCGAACAGATTCTGCACAATGTAGATGATGCTGAGCCGTCGATGATGGCTGCCTTTGGTAAAGAGTTGGGTGACGCGCGCATTCGTCTCTGCCATGAGATCATCCAGAACCACCAAGGTGTCGGGTTTCAAATCGGCCAGGTTAGGTAGGCCTTCCACGAACGTGATGTGGGGCATTGCGCTGCCTGCCATTCTCCATAACACCACACGACTCGGACAATGGGTGGGGTGATCATGCTGTCGGCGTGTTGAAGGAGCTTCCTGACGAAGTGCATTTTGTCGGAGCCCGCCGGTCCTGCGATGACGCAAGTGAAGGGATGCTGCCACCGAGGGTGCATGGTTCGAGGTGTATGCGCTGTCGTGGTAACCCGCTCTTGTAAATTTGGTACGAGTGAACTGGAGTGGTGGTGGGTACAACGTCGGTCGTCGTTGTCTGTTCACTGTGAGTGATGAAATCCGGGTTTTCAGACGTAGAGGGTGTTCTTGGTGTGGAGCTCGGTGTCGAGCTCGGTGTTGACTGTATACTCGGTGTGGAGCTCGATGTGGCTTGTACACGTGGTGTGGTGGTGATGACTGGGCTCGATACGGAGGTGACTGGTGCTATCTGTAGACTGGTTTGACTGGGGGCTGGAGTTCTAAGTTGGTTAAGTAGAGTGCTGACATAGGCTACGTCGTAAAACACACCTCCGTACAACACACTCAGCAGGGTTAGCAATATCACCACAAAGCCCACTTGCGCTTTGCGCGTTTTGGGAGACGTTATGTTCAGAGGCAGCTGCTGTTGGTCCATAGCACCGTGGTCGAACGTGGGATGAAGGATGACGGTAGTGGTTCCTGGCTTTATAGTCGTTTCACCTGGTTGGCCGCGACCCAGGAATTGAAAGAACTGGGCCAGCCTTGCAATTGGACGAAATGAAACAGTTTGCCACGTCGGCGTTCCGTTTTCAAAATCTGCTCCACCGTGTAGTAGTCTTGCTGTGTTTTTACGACAGGCTGAAATTCCGTCTGGTAAAACGTCCCTAACAACGGTTCCCCTTGAAGATCTTCCAGTTCATAGACTCGCTGCTGTCGGGGTAGGCGCCGTTTAATCAGGAAGTGCTCATCGTTCCAGTTGGGCAAGTAACTTTTCTCAAATTGACCTTTGACTTTACTGATCCGTACAGGGTCCCCGACCTTGTACACCTCCTTCGGCGTTCGCTGCGATTGCCTGGGGTACAAGACACGCCGGACTTGGGCTTCATTGCGTTGGGTGACGGTAATGGGGGCTCTCTCTATACTCCGGTGATAGGCTCGATTGTAACCACTCACAAGTTTCGGGAGAACATCGATGTACCGCCTTGTATTCTTATAGGTGAAATATTTATACATGCGGCCTTTGAATGTCCTGTTGAACCTTTCCACCACGGAAGCCTTGGTCTCGTTGTACGTATGGAAGAAAAACACCTTCTGGGCTTTCAGAAACTGTTGGGACGGTCTGTTGAGGAATACCGTGCCTTCGTCGGTTTGCAAATACATGGATTTGCGCCCGGTCTTGAAGATGTCTTCGCCCCCGTTTTCGTCCGGATGGGTACCACCCACGCATACTTCGACAGGATATCGATGCACGTCAAGATATACCGATTCCCATCGTTGTGTTTGGCAAATTACAACACATATAAGGGAAGTGGGAAGAGGTGCCGACATACTTACAGAGTCACATGACTTCACAGTATAATCTTCCGGTTAACCTATTCTAAAGCACATACCAAGAATCTAACGATGCGTGATATGTGTTGTATCTCAGGTACGCTTTTATTGTACCTGTTCATGTGGCAACTTGGATGATATGACCACACGGCCCCTAGCACCGGCATAAGCGGTATCAGATACAAATCCAGAGAGCTATGATGAAAATGCTCTGACAACTCGTATATTGGTAATTGGTGAGCTATTTCGCTGTGACAACTCGGCCATTAGGCGCTCATATCGACCAAATCCGCTTGCCATTGGGCATCTAGTCCTCCCACGATAACCCGGTTTCGTAAAAAATGGCGACGGGCAGCTCGATGTAAGGTATAGGTGTCTTGTTTTCTTAACCAATCTCGGACTTGGGCACGTTGTATCCCCTGGGGTTTGGCCGCTCGATAGAGAGCCGTCAATGCACTATAGGCCGCCGGACTGTCGGGACTGTAGTATAAGTTATCCAACACCTTCTCTCAGCTCTTCATGGTGACAAATGACGATGGATCCTGGCTCTATCGTTTATTTATAACGGGTATATCTTGGGCCGGAGTTTCTTTCTGATTTTCTTCTTCGGCTTATACCAGCACCGTGTCCATGGTAAATGACCAGTCCAACTCGTCTGATGACCGCTTGATAAGCACTTGATCCACATCTACCACGGCATCTTCCAATGCAGACCATAGAACAGGGCCGAGCCAATTGATCAACGAAAGGGCCTCGTCGGATTTACACATCGTGACACAAGTGAATGAGGTCGCCGTTTAGTTCACCAGACAACACCCGCTTGAATTTGGTCCAGCCCTCCCAGGACAGACGAATGTGAGTCGAGCACGGTTGTGTAGGGTCTGCATCACAGATGTCTCCCACCTCGTCCATGATATCGACCTTATCCGCATAGACGTGCAGGAAAACCTCGGGGGTCAAGCTGAGATACGCCCGTATTATATGCTCCGTCATGGTCAGTACGTGAATGGTACCAGATTTGACTGTCTCTCGTATTGATAGGGAGAACCCCGTGAGATCAAAGGATCGGGTGGTCATGTCACTGGGCTGACAGAGTCTAGCCGGGTAATCATTGGCATCGTCGTTTGCCTCCGCTTCATTGCTAGACATTTGTTCATTGGGTTCTGCCGCCGCTTCTCTCAGGGCACGAGCCCACTCCAACTGAACAGCTGACCGCTCGTCCGATGTAAACAGCTGGTCCACGATAGGCACCACTTTCACGAAGGCTGTCCACAGATGGGGGTCTAGGGTGAAGCCTCGCGTAGGGTCTTGGTAACGGCCCAGGCGTGGGAAGAACGGTCCACGGAATACGTAGTTGGCATTTTCTATGTGGATGAGGTTTCCGTCGAGCTCACCGCTCAACACCCGTTTAAATTTGTTCCTACCCCTATTCGAAACGGCCTTAGCGCGCGATCAGCAAACATCTCCACGGTCTTCAACGGGGGTGACTTTATCTTCATAGATGTGTAACCTCACCCAGGGTGTAAGGGGAAGGATGGCGCGTAAGACTGGTGCCATGGTTGACCCAATGACGAACGGTGAATGACACACACTCTGACTGTCTCTCGTATTTATGGTCAGGTCCCTCGGTGACATGGTTGACGCAATGACGATCGGTGAATGACGCACACTGTGACTGACCCTCGTATTTATGGTGAGGTCCCACTGTCAATGCCACAGCGTCAGGGTCAAGAGGGCACAGACCATTACTAGGCCAACGAGCCGTCGCTGGTTCCGACGTGAGCGCTCGTGGTCCATAGCCCGGGCATCAAGTATGGCTGTCATAGTCCAGTAGTGGTGAGCGATAGCACACCTCTCCATCGAGTGCACTCTGTCGAGGACCGCTTCTGTGAACTCTCTAAGGATCTGGCGTCGCCCCTCGTTGTCGTCACCATCTCCAAACATAGACCGAACCACCGCTCGGTAATCCGTGAGTGAATTAACCACGGTCGCATGCTGTAGAATGCGAGTCGCATAGGGATGGATGTCCGTCATGGCTCTGCAACCGTAGGAATGAGGGTGTGGGATCCAGAGGGACGTGTTTTATAGACCATGCCCCACATGCGCGCTTAGACGTAGCTCTACGGGTGTAGTCCGTGATACGAACTATTCTGATTGGTTAGTCCAAAAAGAGAGCAACAACAACAAAGATTACAGGTCAATCTTTTTATTAGCCCCTCCATCACAGCACATCCACGCTGGAGGAACCGCTATGGGTGTGTTTACAAGCGGATGTTAAAGGTTAAAAGGTTAAAAGTTAAAGCTCATGTCAGCGGTTAAAGTTCATTGCCGGTCACGTGACAGTAAACAAGGAAACACCCGGATGTAAGATGAGGGCCCGGATGTAAAACCACAGTACCGGATGGAAGACATCCTCCGGGCACTTGACGTCCGCGCCTACATCCGGGTACTTCTATGTAGGTGTATAAAAGTCGCGGAAGAACCATTAGTACAGTCGGATGCTGCTTCACGAGAGCTTCAAAATAAGACCTCATACGACTCCATCGGACCAATAGTGACCCATGTCGGCGCCAAAATGTCTATTTCCATATACTTGGTATATGCTGCTTCACGAATGCTTCACATTGATACCTCACTCGACCCCATCAGACCATTAGGGCCTACCTAGATGCCAAAACGTCTATTTCCATACCCTTTCCCCACAACTCCCTGCCTGAGCATGCGCAGAATGTTGAACACGAACAACACACTAGTCCAGGCGGATGCACCCTCACGAGAGCTTCAAAATAAGACCACATACGACACCATAGGATCATTAGGGGCTCACGTAGATCTCAAAATGTCTATTTCCATACCCTTTTCCCACAATTCCTGCTTGCACATGCGCAGAATGACGTCAGTTCCACGTCACACCCATCCCATCGGATGCTACCTCACGAATGCTTCACATTGATACCTCACTCGATCCAATCGGCCTACCATCTTGAATTTTGTGGAAATGGTCCGATGGGGTCGAGTGAGGTATCAAAGTGAAGCATTCGTGAAGGGGCATCTAATGGGCTGGCTGTGGGGTTGAAATATCGGCATTCTGCGCATGCGCGGTGGCCAAAGGGTATGGAAATAGACGTTTTGGAGCTAGGGGAGTCCCTAATGGACCGATGGGGTCGAGTGAGGTATCAAAGTGAAGCCTATGTGAGGGGGCATCTGATGGGCTGGGTGTGGCATTGAAATATCGGCATTCTGCGCATGCGCGGTGGCCCAAGGGTATGGAAATAGACGTTTTGGAGCTAGGGGAGTCCCTAATGGGCCGATGGAGTTGTATGAGGTATCCATGTGAAGCCTAGGTGAAGGGGCATCCAGTCATGGGTGGGTGCATGTAAAATTTTTCCTGAAAAAAAAACGGAACACGGACTTTATCGAAAAATCCGGGAAAATGCCTATATGGGGTATGGGGGGTATATAGGTCGCCGGGCTTAACGGGGCTTGCCTATCCATAGAGTTATCTCCCCCTAGTTCCAGGGTGGGTGTATGTAAAAATTTTCCTGAAAAAATACGGAACACGGACTTTATCCTAAATTACGGGAAAATGCCTATATGGAGTATGGGGGGTATAGGACCATCCTGGGAAACCTACTTTTCTACATTTGCGGTATGGTTGTTTGGATTTGTTTTCTTAGTCTCGTCATTTAGAACATGATAGGAAGTGTCCCGGAGCGAAACGGTGAAATTTTTGAAAAAAAGTCACCGAGACCCATATAGACCCATATAGTCCCATACTGGGGGTATAGGACCAATGTTTGTCCCCCTGGGAAACCTACTTCTATACCTTTGCAGTATGGTTGTTTGGATTTGTTTTCTTAGTCTCGTCATTTAGAACATGATAGGAAGTGTCCCGGCACGAATCGGTGAAATTTTTGAAAAAAGTCACCGAGACCCATGTAGACCCATATAGTCCCATACTGGGGGTATAGGACCAATGTTTGTCCCCCTGGGAAACCTACTTCTAGACATTTGCGGTATGGTTGTTTGGATTTGTTTTCTTAGTCTCGTCATTTAGAACATGATAGGAAGTGTCCCGGAGCGAAACGGTGAAATTTTTGAAAAAAGTCACTGCGGCCTGGGTAGGCCCATAGGCCTATACTGCATGGCTATGGGTGTATAGGTCCATACGGGGTGGACATGTTGGAGTCTAGGTGAGTCCCTGGTGGTCCAATGGTGTCATATGAGGTCTTATTTTGAAGCTCTCATGCAGGAGCACTTGAATACACTGATGGTTCGTGCGTTGTCAATAGTCTGCGCATGCGCAGCCTGGCCGTAGTATAGAAAGCAGGCATTTTTGGGGATGTGTGTGGGTGTGTTTGGGTTAGAGATGGACTATTCACGGTTCGAATGGGTCGTGTGAGGTATCCATGTGAAGCCTATGTAATGGAGCATCTGATGGCGTGGATGTGGGGTAGAAATAGGTTCATTCTGCGCATGCGCAGTGGACAAAGGGGTATGGAAATAGACGTTTTGGGGGTCTAGGTGGGCTCCTCATGGGCCGCTGGGATCGAGTGAGGTATCCATGTGAAGCCTAGGTGAGGGGGCTAGACTAGGGTGTCGTTTCCATTCTGCTGCGCAGGTCACGTGGGTTGTGACGTCACTTCCGGTTTGGGTGAATGGGGCGTGACCTTTGGACATGTCTAGACTTGTCTGTGTCTGTCATGTGCTGGGGGTTTTCCCCCACAATGGCGTTCACGTGGTTTGGTGGGTCTGCGCAAGTGTGTGTGACGTCACTTCCGGTTTTTCAGAATGCTCAAACACTACCTCCAACTTTCCCGGCCCCGGCCCGCCCCGGCCGTAGCGCGCGCGCGCGCGCGGGATCATCCGGCACACAGCGCGGGGATGATCTGATGCCGCAGCGCGCACACACGTCATCACCGGCAGTGCGTGGATGAATGTAGGGAGAGGATAAATCGACGCCTATTTCACCCGGATGTAAAAATGACGTCACTTCCGGTTTTGTTGAATGGGGTGTGACCTTTGGACATGTTCAGACTTGTCTGACCGCCATTGTTGGAAAATGGCGGATAATGGCGGAAAATGGCGGAGGGTGACCGCCATTGTGGGAAAATTGCGGAAAATGGCGGATAATGGCGGATACACCGCCATTGTGGGAAAATGGCGAATACGTTGACCGGAAAGACCCGAAGGTGAACGCCATTGTAGAAAACCCTCACAGACAGGTCAGTACATGCATTCCTATGATGTTCGCGCATAATAAAAGGATTGATCTGTAATCTGTGTTGTTGTTGTTGCTCTCTTTTTTGGAATAACCCATCAGAATAGTACGTATCACGGACTACACCCGTAGAGCTACATCTAGGCGCGCATGCGTGACCTGGTCTATAAAACACGTCTCTCTGGATCCCACACCTTCATTTCTACGGTTGCACAGCCATGACGGAGATCCAGCCCTATGCGACTCGCATTTTACAGCATGCCACCATGGTGAATTCACTCACGGGTTACCGAGCAGTGGTCCGGTCCATGTTTGCAGATGGCGACGACAACGAGGGGCGACGCCAGGTCCTGAACGAGTTCACAGAAGCGGTCTTCGACAGAGTGCACTCGATGGAGAGGTGTGCCATCACTCACCACTACTGGACTATGACAGCCATCCTTGATGCTCGGGCTATGGACCAGGAGCGCTCACGCCGGAACCAGCGCCGGCTGGTTGGCCTCACAATAGTCTGTGCCCTATTGACCCTGGCGCTGTGGTATTGACAGTGGGACCTGACTATAAATACGAGGGTCAGGCAGAGTGTGTGTCATTCAACGATCGTCATTGGAGCAAGCATGTCACCAGTCCTACGAGCCATCCTTCCCCTTACACCCCGGGTGGGGTTACACGTCTATGAAGATAAAGTCACCCTCGTGGAAGACCGTGGAGATGTTTGCTGGTCGCCCGCTGAGACCGTATCGAATACGGTTACGCTACACCGTGACGGCTGGATCAAATTTAAACGGGTGTTGAGCGGCGAGCTCGATGGACACCTCATCCACATAGACAATGCCATCTACGTATACCGTGGACCCTTCTTCCCACGCCTGGGCCGCTACCAAGACCCTACGCGAAGCTTCATCCTAGACCCCGATCTGTGGATAGCCTTCGAGAAAGTGGTGCCTATCGTGGACCAGCTGTTTACACAGGACGAGCGGTCATCCGACGAGTTGGAGTGGGCTCGTGCCCTGAGAGAATCGGCGGCAGAACCCAATGAACAACTGTCTAGCCATGAACCCGACGACGATGCCATTGATTACCCGGCTAGACTCAGTCAGCCCAGTGACATGACCACCTGATCCTTTGATCTCACGGGGTTGTCCCTATAAATACGGGAGACAGTCAAATCTGGTACCATTCACGTACTGACCATGGCGGAGCATATAACACTGGCGTATCTCAGCTTGACCCCCGAGGTTTTCCTGCACGTGTATGCGGATAAGGTCGATATCATGGAGGAGGTGGGAGACATCTGTGATGCGGACCCTACACAACCGTGCCCGGCTCGCATTCGTCTGTCCCGGGAGGGCTGGACCAAATTCAAACGGGTGTTGTCTGGTGAACTGGACGGCGACCTCATCCACTTGTGTCACGATGTGTACATCCGACGCGGCCCTTTCTTTGCTCAATTGGCTCGGCTAGATGGAGGTACAGTGCATTTTACCCTTCACCCTGATCTATGGTCTGCATTGGAAGATGCCGTGGTAGATATGGATCAAGTGCTTATCAATCGGTCATCAGACGAGTTGGACTGGTCATTTACCATGGACACTGTGGAAGCCAATGAAGAAAATCAGAAAGAAACTCCAGCCCAAGATATACCCGTTATAAATAAACGCTAGAGCCAGGGTGCATCATCATTTTGTCACCATGAAGCGCTGGGAGAAGGTGTTGGATAACTTATACTACAGTCCCGACAGCCCGGCGGCCTATTGTGCATTGTCGGCTCTCTATCGAGCGGCCAAACCCCAGGGATACAACGTGCCCAAGTCCGAGATTGGTTAAGAAAACAAGACGCCTATACCTTACATCGAGCTGTCCATCGCCATTTTCTACGGAACAGGGTCATCGTGGGAGGAATAGATGCCCAGTGGCAAGCGGATTTGGTCGATATGAGCGCCTTTGCCAAACACAACGATGGGAATCGGTATATCTTGACGTGCATCGATATCCTATCGAAGTATGCGTGGGTGGTACCCATCCGGACGAAAACAGGGGCGAATCTCATAGCGGCGTTCAAAGACATCTTCAAGACCGGGCGCAAACCTTTGTATTTGCAAACCGACGAAGGCACGGAATTCCTCAACAGACCGTTCCAAGCCTTTCTCAAGAAACAGAAGGTGTTTTTCTTCCATACGTACAACGAGGCCAAGGCGTCCGTGGTGGGAAGGTTCAACAGGACATTTAAAGGTCGTATGTATAAATATTTCACCTATAAGAATACAAGGCGGTACATCGATGTTCTCCCGAAACTTGTGAGGGGTTACAATCGAGCCTATCATCGGAGTATAGAGAGAGCCCCCATTACCGTGACCCAACGCAATGAAGCCCAAGTTCGGCGTGTCTTGTACCCCAGACCATCGCAGCGAACGACGAAGGCGGTGTACAAGGTCGGGAACCCTGTACGGATCAGTAAAGTCAAAGGTCAATTTGAGAAAAGTTACTTGCCCAACTGGAGCGATGAGCACTTCCTGATTAAACGGCGTCTACCCCGACAGCAGCGAGTCTATGAACTGGAAGATCTTCAAGGGGAACCGTTGCTAGGGACGTTTTACGAGACGGAATTACAGCCTGTCGTAAAACACAGCAAGATTACTACACGGTGGAGCAGATTTTGAAAACGGAACGTCGACGTGGCAAACTGTTTCATTTCGTCAAATGGCAAGGCTGGCCCAGTTCCTTCAATTCCTGGGTCGCTGCCAACCAGGTGAAACGACTATAAAGCCAGACACCACTGCCGTCATCCTTCATTCCACGTCCGACCACAGTGCTATGGACAAACAGCAGCTGCCTCTGAACACAGCGTCTCCCAAAACGTGCAAAGCACAAGTGGGCTTTGTGGTGCTATTGCTAACCCTGCTGAGTGTGTTGTACGGAGGTGTGTTTTACGACGTAGCCTATGTCAGCATGTTTCTTAACCAACTGAGAACAACAGCCACCAGTGAAACCGGTCTACAGATAGCACCAGTCAACCCCGTATCGAGCACCACACCAAGCTCTACACCTACACCAAGTACACCCACTACGTCTGACGACCCACCGGATTTCATCCCCCACAGTGAACCGACAACGACGACCGACGTTGTACCCACCACCATCATCATCCCTCGCAGTGAACAGACAACGACGACCGACGTTGTACCCACCACTCCAGTTCACTCGTACGAAATTTACAAGAGCGGGTTACCACGACAACGGATACACCTCGAACCATGGACCCTCGGTGGCAGCATCCCTTCACTTGCGTCATCGCAGGACCGACGGGTTCCGGCAAAACGCACTTCGTCAAGAAGCTCCTTCAACACGCCGACAACATGATCACCACACCTATTGCCCGATTCGTGTGGTGTTACGGAGAATGGCAGGAAGCGTATGCAGCAATGCCCCACATCTCGTTCGTGGAAGGCCTACCCAACCTGGCCGATTTGGAACCCGACACCTTGGTGGTTCTGGATGATCCCATGGCGGAGACGGATGCGCGGGTCACCCAACTCTTTACCAAAGGCAGCCACCATCGACGGCTCAGCATCATCTACATTGTGCAGAATCTGTTCAGTAAAAACAAAGAACATCGGAACATCAGCTTAAATGCCACTACCTGGTGGTCTTCAAAAACCCGAGAGATACCACTCAACTGCTGCACCTGGCGAGACAGATGTATCCCGGCCGCACACCGTTTGCGTTGGAAGCCTTTAAAGATGCCACAACCCCTCAGCACGGGTATATGCTCTTCGACCTCAAGCAAGCCACCCCCGAGCACCTTCGACTACGGACCGGCATCTTTCGCGGAGAGGCCCACCACGTGTACATGCAAAAATAATGTAAACACACTCACAGTGGCGCCCCCAGCTGGTGTGTGTGTTTGATGATGGGGATAATAAAAAGAATGAATACCACAGCAGGGTTGACTTTGTCTCTGAGGTAGACAAAAAGAGCAGAGTTGTGCGTTCTAGCATTAGTTGTACATGATGTCTGCGCGAGTACGGAAGCACGCTCCCACGCTCCGTGTATTGAAGACGGCCCCACCCGAGTTAATCCGAACCATTGTACGCGGTGCGGACCCTGACCTTGTATGGGGTCTGTGCGAGATCGGGTACAACCTGTTAAAAGGCAACATACCACTGACTCCGGCTCAGAAGACCAAGTTGGCCAAGCATAAGACAGGTCTCCGAACCCTAGTCCACAAGCGGGTGCCACAAACACAAAAGAAAAAGGTGTTACAGAAAGGCGGCTTTCTCGGGGCCATCTTAGCACCGTTTGTCGCTTCCGTGTTGGGTCCAGTATTGGGTGGACTCTTCGGCCGACAATGAACCACATGAAAAAAATGGTCCTCGTCGAACCACGGTTCCTTCAAAACCTCCAATCGCCCTACCCTACGGTGAAGACCATAAACACCCTCGATGGAGAGATGCAACAGATCTTACAGAGACCGGGGTTAAGCGACAGTGAGAAAGTACAACGGTACAATGAGACGCTTCAACGGTACATGACGTTCATGGACCAATACAAAACCCTATCTACCCCACCACCACCACCACCACCACGTGACACACCGCCGACCTCAGCACCGCTCCAACAGCCGCCATTACCAGGGGTACCACCCACAGCCCCACAGTGGGTGGAAGACGAAGTGCTGAAGAGTGTACCTGCATCGTTCAAGAAACAAGCTGGCCTGGTATTACAACGGATGAAACAGAATCCTAACATGACTTGGAATGATAAAGGCGAACTACTGGTACAGAATAAGGTGGTCCCCGGCACCCACATGACGGATTTAGTGAATGACGTGATGCGTAAACGCAGATCGCACACGGATCCTCGAGGATGGGAGGTCTTCGCTCAAGGCTTGAAAGACATGCATGTACCACAGGAATTGGTGGGGAACCCCCACCGCTGGGCCTTTATGCAGCGAACCCAGCAATCGCCGAGTGGCCCACTACCTTCTTGGGAATCCGAATGGGAACCGGAGTCACCCCCCAAAACTCCACCACCACAACGGGCATCTTCTTTTCAAACTTTTAAAAAAACACCCTTGATCAGGACACCGCACGTCTCCAGAGCCGTGACACGTAGCAAGTCAACGCGACGAACACGACGCCGGACACAACCGCCCAAGGCCTGGAACACCTATTAAAACCAACAGCAGCAGCAGGACAGCTCAGTCGCCATTTTTTACCTCACCCTACCCAGTAACAGTTCGCTGGATGTATTTCCTGACAACACCGTGGCCAAGTACGTGACCCAGTTACCGCAACCGTTGCATTTACCTGGACGATGGGAATGTGGCCTCGTGGATATCCAATACCCTTACTCGTGGTACAACGTGCGAGCCAATGAAGTGTGGTACGACGTGACCTACGAAGGCAAAAACACCCGACTCACCCTCCCCGAAGGCCAATACGATACTCCCAAGGAGTTCATGGGTGGGCTGTCAAGACTGTTGCATTATAAGGCTCTACGGGAGGTCACGAATACTTCAAAACCCATCAAAGCCTATCCCTTCAAGAATCACGTGAACTTCGATTACAACGCACACAACGACAAGGCAGAGCTTGTCGTCTCCGCCAACGCGAGTGTCGTACTGAGTCCTATCCTACAGCAAATGCTGGGCTTCGATCTACGGACGTTCGCTGGTCCCACCGCCCACCAAGGCGAGATCCCGATGGATATGAAGTCGGGTATGTACGGACTCTATGTCTACTCGGACGTGGTGGACAACCACATCGTGGGCGATATCAACACACCTCTGTTACGGGTGGTGCCCATTAAAAAGTTGTATGGAGATCAAGTCACCCACAGTTTCACCCACATGCTCTACCTGCCCGTACAACAAACCCACATCAACACGATCACGGTGGATATAAGAGATGACACGGGACGACCGGTGGCATTCGAACGCGGGAAAGTTGTGCTGACACTTCATTTTCGACAAGCACGTGCTCCCCACTTTGTATAATGAAGGTGCCTTACGAGTGCGATGCACGCAGCTATATGGACTATTATGCCCAACAGGCCGGGGGTGGCTTTCTGGTTTTTAGTGATGCACGCATGCAACGTGGACATGGACTGGGGAACATACTCGGGAGCATCGTCAAAACGTTCCTGCCCTTGGTGACGCGTGGGGCGAAAGCAATCGGCAAACAAGCGGTACGCAGTGGACTGCAAGTGGCCGGTGATGTCTTGGGGGATACGGCACCCAAAGAAGCCTTGAAACGGCGGGCCAAAGAAGCGGGAGGCGTCTTGGTGGCCAAAGCACAACGCACCGTAGGGAATAAAAGACCTGCACCACCGAGACCACGCACCAGTCGACGACCGACCCAGCGACGACGCACATCGAAGACCCGGGATATCTTTTCCTTGATGTCCTTGATCCACGCAGAGTCCTGCCCCTCCACCAATAGTGAATTTGATTTGTGGACCGTCCCGCCCACACAGACCAGTCCCGAACAAGGATTATGGGTGGAGCATCTCCCGCTGTCCAGCATCAACGCAACAGGGCCCACCGAGTTCACCATCAGTAATGCGGATACGACCTATGTGGATTTAGCCCACACATACTTGTATGTGAAAGCCAAGACCGTCAATGGAGATGGTACCAGAATCGCCGACCAAGCAACGGTGGGCCCGACGAATCTCTGGCTGCACTCGATGATTCAACAGGTGGATATATTTCTCAGCGACAAACTCATCAGTGACTCGACCAACACGTACCCCTATCGAGCCTACATCGAGGCGCTGTTGTCGCATGGGCGAGAGGCTAAAAAATCTCAACTGACAGCCGCTTTATTCTACCAGGACAAAGCCAAGCACATGGGCGCAGAGAACGACAATACGGGATATAGCAAACGGAAGGCTTTGACCGCGAACGGCGTCACGGTGGATATGATGGGTCGACTGCACGCAGACATATTCATGTAAGACCGATACCTCTTGAACAAGATCCCCATCAAAATCCGACTGATACGGGCGCCTCCGACCTTCGCGTTGATGGCCACTAACGTAGACGGGCATGCAGCTGACTATAAGATTGTCATCGAAGACGCAGTCCTGTATGTCCGAAAAGTGAAACCGAATCCAGCCGTTCAATTGGGACACATGAAAGCCTTGGAAACAAAACCAGCCCAGTACCCTATCCGACGTGTACAAACCAAAGTGTTCTCTGTGTCTGCTGGAAATATGAGCGCCAACAAAGAAAACCTGTTCCTGGGGGAGCTACCCAAGCGATTGATCCTGGCCTGTGTGGAAAATACCAGTTTCAGTGGAGCCTACCCAGAGAATCCGTTTGACTTTAAACATTTCGGCATCAATTTTGTGGCCCTGCATGTGGATGGACAACAGGTGCCAGCCACGGCCTTAACACCGAACTTTGGGCGCGCGAATTTTATTCGAGCCTATCAGAGCCTGTTTACAGCCACCGGTCAAATCAACCAGGACGAAGGGAATTTCATCAGTCGGGAGGACTACGGGAACGGATACACGTTGTTCTGTTTCGATTTGACCCTACCTTAGAGAACGACCATCAGCTGGCCCTGGCCAAGCAAGGCAATTTACGGTTGGAAATCCACTTTCAACGAGCCCTCCGGAGCACCGTCAATGTGATCTGCTACGCCGAGTTTGACAACATCATTCAAGTGGACAAGGCGCGCAACATCCTGTGTGACTTCTCCACCTAACATGGATACAGACCAGATAACCACCGTGCTGCAGAATGACCCAGAGACACGTATGGTCTTTCAAGGGGTGTTCGCCCGAGATGTGTTCCCATTAGACCGTATGTATCCTGCTGCTTACGTTCTCAACACGGACCCGATGGATCGGCCCGGTGAACATTGGGTGGGCGTGAACTTGACAGAACAGCAGGACGAATACTTTGACCCGTACGGCCTGCCACCCCTCCATCCCGATTTAACAGACTTCATGGATCAAGGCACAGAGACGTGGTGTTGGAACAGTCAAACGTTGCAAAGCCTGACCAGTAGCGTGTGCGGACAATTTTGCTTGTTTTACCTGTACCATCGATGCCGGGGAAGACCCTTATCTACCATCGTACAGATGTTTGACGAGTACCCCAAGGCCGAGGACCGCGATGGACTCGTATATGACTGGGCCGCCCATCATTTCAATGTACAAGCCCCGTTCTGGGCTTGAATTCTTTCAATGTACACACGCCCCCTGTTCTGGGCTTAAGTTTACAAGCCCCCTGTTCTGGGCTTCAGTTCTTTCAATGTACAAGCCCCTTGTTCTGGGCTTCAGTTTTCACGTGGTTGTTCTCACGTTGTTGTTGTTCACTGAATAAAAAAAAATGAGATCTCACCAAAAAACCCTGTCGTGTTTTTTTTTTCAAAAATTTCACCGATTCGTGCCGGGACACTTCCTATCATGTTCTAAATGACGAGACTAAGAAAACAAATCCAAACAACCATAATGCATAAATGCCCAATGTGGAGATTCAGTCAAACTGAAATCAATAGTGTAGGATGGGGCCAAAATGTAACCCATCAATGTTAGAATGCAAGAGCACTATAGTAAAATAGAGAGCCAATGAAATCAGCCCACAGACCAAGTACGTGTTTTGGTCTAGGTTTGGAGCGGGCATTTCATTGAGGTGCGTGTAAAGGAAGACGGTGAGTGAAGACTCGTCCATCACGTATAGATTAAGTTTATTACTATAAGTTATATGAGCATAATGCATGAAACTGGCTTTGAACACCGTATTAGCCAATCAGTGGCCTAGAATGGAGCCAAAGGTAACCCATCCATGTCCAGAAAACATTACCCGGGTGTACAAGAACCCGGATGTAGGCGCGGACGTAGGCGAAAGCTCACCGTGAATACACCAATTCGATTGGCTGATTGTTCGACCCCTGATTGGTTCTTTTTCTCGACCGCTCATTGGCTCTTTTTTCTCGACCGCTGATTGGTCCAAATGGACCTGCCCATGTTTCCCAGGTTCATTTACAATCCCCTTTTTGGGGTTCAAGCTCTGTATATATCGATGCCGCAACATTGTCTCATTGGACATTGGACCGTTTGACCTGGATGTGACCTTTGACCTTTTGACCTTTTGACCCGACATGCATCCGCGCACTGCCGATGATGCCGCGCACTTCCCGATAACCCGCGCGCGCGTGCGCTGCGGCCGGAGAACCCGCGCGCGCGCGCACTGGGGGGCCGGGGCCCGCCGGGACGGGCCGGGCCGGGGCCGGCAAAGTTGGAGGTAGTGTTTGAGCATTCTGAAAAACCGGAAGTGACGTCACACACACTTGCGCAGACCCACCAAACCACGTGAACGCCATTGTGGGGAAAACCCCCAGTACATGACAGACACAGACAAGTCTAGACATGTCCAAAGATCACGCCCCATTCACCCAAACCGGAAGTGACGTCACAACCCACGTGACCTGCGCAGCAGAATGGAAACGACACCCTAGTCTAGCCCCCGCACCTAGGCTTCACATGGATACCTCACTCGATCCCAGCGGCCCATGAGGAGCCCACCTAGACCCCCAAAACGTCTATTTCCATACCCCTTTGTCCACTGCGCATGCGCAGAATGAACATATTTCTACCCCACATCCACGCCATCAGATGCTCCATTACATAGGCTTCACATGGATACCTCACACGACCCATTCGAACCGTGAATAGTCCATCTCTAACCCAAACACACCCACACACACACCCAAAAAGGCCTGCTTTCTATACTACGGCCAGGCTGCGCATGCGCAGACTATTGACAACGTACGAACCATTAGTGTAGTCAAGTGCTCCTGCATGAGAGCTTCAAAATAAGACCTCATATGACACCATTGGACCACCAGGGACTCACCTAGACTCCAATATGTCCACCCCGTATGGACCTATACACCCATAGCCATGCAGTATAGGCCTATGGGCCTACCCAGGCCGCAGTGACTTTTTTCAAAAATTTCACCGTTTCGCTCCGGGACACTTCCTATCATGTTCTAAATGACGAGACTAAGAAAACAAATCCAAACATCCATACCGCAAATGTCTAGAAGTAGGCTTCCCTGGGGGACAAACATTGGTCCTATACCCCCAGTATGAGACTATATGGATCTATATGGGTCTCGGTGACCTTTTTCAAAAATTTCACCGATTCGTGCCGGGACACTTCCTATCATGTTCTAAATGACGAGACTAAGAAAACAAATCCAAACAACCATACCGCAAATGTATAGAAGTAGGTTTCCCAGGGGGACAAACATTGGTCCTATACCCCCAGTATGGGACTATATGGGTCTATATGGGTCTCGGTGACTTTTTTCAAAAATTTCACCGTTTCGCTCCGGGGCACTATCTATCATGTTCTAAATGACGAGACTAAGAAAACAAATCCAAACAACCATACCGCAAATGTAGAGAAGTAGGTTTCCCAGGATGGTCCTATACCCCCATACTCCATATAGGCATTTTCCCGTAATTTAGGATAAAGTCCGTGTTCCGTATTTTTTCAGGAAAATTTTTACATACACCCACCCTGGAACTAGGGGGAGATAACTCTATGGATAGGCAAGCCCCGTTAAGCCCGGCGACCTATATACCCCCCATACCCCATATAGGCATTTTCCCGGATTTTTCGATAAAGTCCGTGTTCCGTTTTTTTTTTTCAGGAAAAATTTTACATGCACCCACCCATGACTGGATGCCCCTTCACATAGGCTTCACATGGATACCTCATACAACTCCATCGGCCCATTAGGGACTCCCCTAAATCCCAAAGCGTCTATTTCCATACCCTTTGGCCACCGCGCATGCGCAGAATGCCGATATTTCAATGCCACACCCAGCCCATCAGATGCCCCCTCACATAGGCTTCACTTTGATACCTCACTCGACCCCATCGGTCCATTAGGGACTCCCCTAGCTCCAAAACGTCTATTTCCATACCCTTTGGCCACCGTGCATGCGCAGAATGCCGATATTTCAACCCCACACCCAGTCCATTAGATGCCCCTTCACGAATGCTTCACTTTGATACCTTACTCGACCCCATCGGACCATTTCCACAAAATTCAAGATGGCGGCCAAACTCTGGCAGATCGAGTTGTCTCCCTTGCGTCCAGAGTGTACAGATGGCGCTACTAGTTCCTTCCAACCGGAAGTGACGTCATAGTTACATCCGGGTGAAAGGATTCTCCATTTAACGTAACGCTACTACTTGCCTCTAAAACTCTTGCTCTTTAATATGTCTGAGAAATTTGAGGATATCAAGGTAAACAAACATCTGATTGCGCCAAATGCAAACCCACAGTAACATTTCATAGTCAGTTTGCTTGAGAAAAAGCAACGGAAAATTCCAATGGACAGAAGGTGTCTTTGAAATAGGCCCTTGTATGCGTTAAAAGTCTGGTGAATGTGTTTTTTTCTGCATGACAATTTTTTTTTTTTCACTTTCATTGATGGAAATATGTATATATATGAATTTCTCAGATTGCATGTATGTAAATTCGCAAATACCTCTTTCAAATATCTAATTCGGGTTATTCATGATAATATTGTAAGAAAGGTCATTTAACCCTATCTAGCCTGGGCTTTTTGGGACCTGTCCAGGCCTGGGGGCGAAATGCCCCCCCCTAATTATTTTTCTTATCCCTTGAGCTAGGGGGCTGAAACTTACCACACCATACTCTTGGGTCAAGCTCTACCAGAAAATGTAAAAAAATCCAAGATGGCCGCTTTGATGACGTCACAGTGATGGCATTTTTCGGTCAGATTTTCCAATTTTTTTATTTATGCAATTTCTACGAAAAAACTGCATGATAAATTAGTAAATATTAATGTGATGTGAAATAAAATAGTTTTTGCCCACTTTTCATCGCGGAAAAGCAGAAATTTTGAAGAAATATGACAAAAACATCACTTTCCTGGTACCCCACCTGGCCGCCATCTTGAATTTACCCATGATCCTCTGCTCGGGGGGTTATGCAAATAGGCTCAAAATGACCCCAATATGATAAACTATTAGTGAGGTGGCTTAGGGCCATATTTGGGAAGATCGTGACACGCTGGACCAAAGCACCAAACTTGGCACACCCATCACTTGAGACATATAGAACAATATCAGAAGGGGTGCCCGTTGCTCTGGGCTCTGTGATGCCGTCTGGGCATCTGAGTGGCAATATTGTTATTCAAACAATAATTAGCCTCCCAACAGCTTCGTTATTTTTATTATCTTTAAGGCTGGGAAGCTGAAACTTGTCACATTGTATCACTGGTTCAAGCGCTACCAAACAATGTCATAAAATCCAAGATGGCGGCCATGGTGACATCATTTTTCCAAAAATAAGCAATTTTTTGAACGATTTTTCGAGCCGAATTTTCCGATTTTTTATTTTCGCAATTTTCTTCTCTGAAACTGCTTGGTTAATTAGTAAATAATCATTTATTCTAGAAAAAAAAAATACTTTTGAGTACTTTTACGAAAACAAAACATTAATTTTGAAGGAATACGAGGAAAACAGAACTTTCCAGTTACACCCTAATGTCATCCATTTTTAATTTACTCATGATGCTTTGCTCCAAGTACTATTCTACAGATTCAAAATAACTTCAATATCATAAGCTATAACTGTGCTAAGTTACAGCTCTCAACATGTTGAAGCGTTTACTCCTGCAGAGGTCCTCGATGCTCATCCATTAACATCCGATGAGTTATTTGTTTGAGCTGATCTGTCATCACAGCTCCCGAGCTAGCGTATCTAGTTCCGCTTAAGCCGGTGCTAGGGGCCGTGTGGATACTTCATATTCTCCACATGAACCTCTACAATAAAAGCGCGGCTGAGATACTAAGGCTACGTCCGAGAATCCACCGTATTCTCGAGTCTGCATGTTTGGTGCCGAGGGAAGCTTTCCTGCTGAGTCATATGGTTGTTTTTTATTCGCCAGACGTCGTCAATTTCTCCCACCTCTTCTCTTGCTTATCGCTCCAATTTCAATAGTTCTACTTTCAAGTTTGAGAGATGAATAGCTGAATTAAAAAGTGTTATACTCGTGTTTAGTTCTACGCGTGTCTGTGTGTTCATTTGTGGCCGCCATATATAACCACAGTTTTGGACGGGATGGTACGAAATTTCATCTGAAGAGTGTAAGGGTGAACCATAAAAAGAAAAATCCCATAAAGCGCATCTTACCCCTGTTGGAGGCCGGGATTTTTTTCTGGCCGAGAAATAGCTAAAAGAGCTATATGGTCAGAGAAGGGACTCTAAAACCAAGAATAAATCAAAATGGCATTTAACACCCAACATGGGGACCGGGAACATGCAACATACAATTGATATGTTATAGCACCGGTCTATATATTGCCACTGAATGGCCACAGCTTTGGTCGAACGTTCATGGGACTTTGTCAGAATGGCTGTGAGATTACTAAGGGTGAAAATAGGGTTCTGTAATCCTTCTTTTTGTCATAGGCTGTCAAACATTTTCAGGATAGCTAAATGGATCTGAGAGAGTGAATAAACACAGAAAAGGGATCGGAAAGTGGATTTAACGCCCATTGAGGGACAGGGACATAAAATCAACATTAAAATAACACGTATACTTCTATCCATCGCCATTGACATGATTGGGAATGCTTAGGACGATTTCAGGTTCAGAGGCAGATGTGGGGGAGGGGTCTAAAACTACATCTAATATATTCCACTGGGTGCCTAGACCATTACATTTACATGTGCATGGTTTTGTTATTAGTGGATTCAGTTCCACCCTCGCCCCCCCCCCCCCTCCCCTCTTCACAACGAACTGTTCTCTGGTGCTCGCAACTGTTTAGAGATAGCACTTTGTGTCTTTATAACAAATCAAATTACGGTCATTTTATTCTCGGAAAAGAGCATCATGGGTAAATTCAGATTTGACGGCACGGTGGTGTAGCTTGAAAAATTTGTTTTTGGAGTATTTTCTTCAAAATTAGTGTATCTTTCTACGTAAAAGTGCTCAATAATATCATATATCACATCAGATGATTATTTACTAATTTACAAGACAATTTAGGCGAAGAAAATTGCACAAGTGAAAAGTTTGAAAAATCGATCCGAAAAGTCATCAATAAAATGGCTTATTTTTATAATATGACGTCACTGTGACATCATCATAGAGGCCATGTTTAATTTTTTAACATTTTATGGTAGCACTGGAATCAAAGATATAGTGTGACAAGTTTCAGCTTCCTAGTCTCAAGGATAACGAAAATAATGAAGCTATTGGTAAGCTATCTATTTTTTCATTGATAATATTCCCCTCAGATGCCCTTTTGGGGGCCAGAGGGCGTCACACGATCCAAAGTAATGGGCACCCCTTCGGATATTGTTCTGTATGCCTCAAGTGATGGATGTGCCAAGTTTGGTGCTTTGGTCCAGCGTGTCACGATCTTTTTGCTAAGCCACCACACTATATAAAGTCATGGAGTTTCAGCTTTCCGTTTTTCGTCCTTCCGTTTTTTGTCCCCCCCCCCCCCTCCGGGCCAGGTAGGTTTATCCTAGAATGTAGCTTTATGCACAAAATGTATCAGTATACAGCAGAATGAAAACGGTTGACCACTTCTTGCCAGATCTACTACAGCCTCATCACGAACCCCAAATCCTGACCCCATCCACTCTTCTACCAATTGTATTAGCACTAGAACTAGAAAACTGAAATGATAGAGGATAACTGGGGAAAATTGTGCAATGGTACAATAACATATGCAGGAGTATGACAAGTTTATGGTTTGACTTAGCCCCGAGACCTACACGATTTGGTGTTGCACCCATACACCCCTCCCCACCCCCCACCACCATCTCCTTTAAATATTTCGTTACCCCAGGGGCTGTAATTTACTACTCTTTAGGTCCGGATCTATCAGAAAATGTAAAAAATAATTCAAGATGGCTGACGAATTGACGTCAGTCCTTCCCGTAAATCAAATTTTCGACCTATTTTTCGAAAACCATGTTTTGTTTTCTTTTTTCTTCAGAGAAAGTTAAAAATAAAATGAAGAATAATTAGTTTCATTAAAACAAAATACTTCTATGTCCTTTTATGCAAGAAAACTGCGCAAATATAGACAGAAAAGATAAAAAACGCAACTTTCTGTCGACACCTCATGTCCTCCATCTTGGATTTCCTCATGATCTCATTTATCCAGGATTACACAAAGTCTCAAAATGACCCCAATGAAATTTATAGTTTCAGCCCCATCGCCCGTTTTGCTCCGGCATTACATGCCATGTTAGGGAGGGAGTAGGCTAGATAGGGTTAAATTCAACTCAAGCGGTAATAAAAGTCATCCAGATTGAATTATGAGTTCATTTTCCTAATCGTTAGGCTGAATTTATGGGAAGTAGGTAGCATTAAACTGTAAACCAGATATTATTTGGAGTGATTTTACCAATAACCTCGTACCGGTGAATTATCACGGCGGCCATCTTGGACAAATGGCCGCCCAGGCTGATACATGACGAATCTATAGAGGAGTGCCTCCAATCTTTAAACTGTTACGGTACACATGGCGTGTAGTATATGTGTACCAAGATTCATGCTTTTATCACAAAATGCACGATTCGCTCATATTGCAGTACGTATCCGCTGGACTAAAAAGGATACCTTCTTTGTTATTCCAGTTCTTATAATACAACTAAAGGATTTTATTGTCAGGTAAAGCGTCCGTCATACAATGAACCAATGATTTAAGACAATTTACTGAAAAGTAAACAGCATAGATCATATGATTAATTTCGCATTATATTCTATTTCATGGTTATTTTATTCTGTGAAATTGAAGTTACTATTCGTTAAGTACACAAGAGAATAGGCTATATATATGTAGATGACAAGAATGTACAATACACTGATGAATCACAGTGGCGTGTTTGCCTTTCACAAAAACTGTTGTTTTCATATATTTTTTCTGACTTCACGTTATATAGAAGACAAAGCGAACCACAACCACATAAATACAACCATACCATTGTTCTCGTTTTCCAAGTTTCCAAAAAATATAGTGAATGTGAATTCTTTGACATGAATTTGATGACGGTGTTTCATATCGTTTCATGAACATATTTGATTAAAAACTTGCAGAAAATGTGAGATCACAAAATATCTATGATTGTTGAGAAGCCTTCTGGTGAAAGTTATTCATCTCCAGCCACGAACATGGGATAGCTGAAATTGACAAATTTCGGTTTCATGGATAAACAATGATACCAGAGGTTGTGGCATAATTATCCATATTCACGGTTCGTCTAGCGCGGATTATAAGATTTATGTTCGAGCAGATCAAGTGTTCTCCATATCGGCCTCCACAGACCGCCGGGCGTCAATTTCTTGATGACATCTCGGTTTTAATCTTTTCTCCCCTTTGTCCGCGAGCAACAAACGTTATGAAGTGGCGCTCACCATGGCGTGTCCAAACTGCCGTAGCTAATACATCCGTCTGATGATACAAGATAAGCCAAACGTCCAATTGTCTCCAATTCTGACCATCCTCGGGGACTGCTTCAATGAATCACGCCTGTCTATAAATGCGGCTGAGCTTGATCCTTTTGTTAAGCGGTGCCATATCAGGACTTTACCAATGTTTTACGGCGTCAGCGCTGAAGTCGGCGGTATGAAGACAGTGGCATTCATTTCGCACAAGCTCTCATCTCCTCACCCTAGATTGCTAGCAATTCCAGACTATTAGCCTTATTAATATTCCGAGCATCTTGATTCACAGGATCCAACGTTAGATGACAGACACGAGTACTCAATTGCACGTGCGGCACAATCAAATATAATCAGTGAAAATAAGTGGCGCATTCAAAGCCAAGATGATGCCGTGATAAATCTCCCTAGTCGTCGCAAGGTAATTTCAAAATAGTACAAAAAAAAGAAAGAAAAAAACAGCATTCAAAATCGCCACAGACATGATAATGTCCTTGATATTCAGCGTTTCCAGTATTATGTCATATTGCTATATGAGGAAAATAACACGACTGCCGCGTTCGGGCCAAATTGGACTTGTTCTCTCATTCCGGACACAAATCATATTTATTCCAGTTGACTCCTACATCTTCTCTTATCCGCAGCTCAAATTGAACTTCATCTGGAAAAATAATGATATAACAGTAAGTCATCATTTATTCCCCAAGACTGGTATGTGGCAAAGGAAGAATATACATCCATGTACAAACCCTAAAACGACGTTCAGTTTAAAAGTTTCGTACCAGGATCTGTCGAAATGAGACGCATTGGTTGTACTATCAGGAGTCGCGCTTAATTTTCGCGTTCCCCGCCTGAAATTGTGACATTCGCATATCCCAGAAATCCCACACCCGTGCCGTATGTGTCAGATTGGATAAACATTATTCAGAACAAAATAATTCCCGCATAAATAATCGACAGTTGATATCAATTTCAAACAGGCCTAAAAGGAACACTAAAATAACTCGAATTGGTCGAAGAGAGAAGCGGTCAACAATTTTCAGTAACGGCAACAAGACATTACGAGGTTCCATTTGTAAACTCCTATCGTTGATAATGATATCACACAAACGTAACCCAGGAGCACAGATTCTGCAGAATGGCTACAAAATATATGTTTTGTTACATAACGGATCATATGTCTACTTTCGCTTAGTAATAACTCTGTAAGTAGGTCAATGGAACTTTAATTGCTCCCGCTTTCTCTTCGCATCATCTTCGGTAATGTCCGGTCACTTTCGGTGACATTTGACCCATTTATGACATCCCTTCCAGTTGCTAATATCAGTTTGGATGCTTATAAAGCTGTCATCTTCCAGGACCATATCTTCTATTGTTGCTTCAAATTTTCGACTACATCTTTGTCAGCAGCTCCGATTAAATTGATTTCTTTCCCGAGAATCAGCCATATTTTATCATTTCCGCGTCAGCTTGAACAAGACTCTCTAATTAGGCCTAAAAATTTCATTATAAAAAAGCCAATACAAATTGAAGTCTTTTCTACGAGTGTGCTACCATGGTCAGAAAATCCCTCAAACTCACTTCGGATTATTCCGATGATATCTATTTAGAACATAGGGTAGATGTCTTGGATATGGTATACGCTGGATCGTTTATATGATAGGACCGGTCTCTTCGTGTAGCGCTTGCTCAATACTGTAATGGTCTACTTCCAGTTGCTAATATCAGTGCTGGAATTGAACTGATGCTGTAAAAATGTGTTCCGATCCATTACCAAGCACACTTCTTTGAGCTCTTTGAACCGCGAATTGAGGACGAGTCTCTGCGTTTCCTTTTTTATGGATGATGTTGATGAATGTCGTGTTCGAGTTCCGACTTAACCTGTTGGACGGTTTGTTGAGCCGAGGTTCTTGTCTGGGATGTTTCTAGAATGGGGTCAACGGGGACGATAGCAGCCACTTTTTTAAACCCCCGAGTTCTCCTCATGTCTGTCTCTTTACATAAGTTGAGGGATTGAATGTAGATTCGGCCTCGTTCTGGTAAACTTCACTTGTTCACATCTGGGACGTATATAGCTAAGATTCATAGCGTCTCCCTTCCCTCACCGCAATGCCGACGACAAATACATTTCCCTGGTGGTAATTCGAACATCTCCATGGCGCACTTATTATTACCTTTGCGCCCTATTGGACCTTCATTAACTTGAGAAAAAGGGCCGCTATGAATAGAAATACCATAATCGATGTTGTGATCATCATCCCCTGTATACACGGGGTCTATTATGACGAAAATGCCCATCTTCTTGACCCTCGATTTCAGGTGATTTTGAGGCTCCATAGGGATAATTTTAACGTCTGTAATTAATTTTTGACCGACGAATGGCCATTTAGTCTGCCATTTCTGTATTTCTATTCATGGCGGCCCATTTTCTCAAGTTAATGAAGGTCCAATAGGGCGCCAATGTAATAATAAGTGCGCCATGGAGATGTTCGAATTACCACCAGGGAAATGTATTTGTCGTCCCATAGCGGTGAGGGAAGGGAGACGCTATGAATCTTAGCTAGGACGTATAGCGCTGTCTCCCAGTCATCGTTGTTTAAATGAAGGGTTACAATCAGAGATTCCGTGAGCATATAGCAGGCCCACCTTGTTCGTCCTTTATCTAGATTTCCAAATAGCGTAAGTCGTTCAAAATAAATGGAAGGTAGCGAGATGTGGAATATCCTGGTCACCGTTTATTACCTCCCAATGCACCCAACGTTTCCCCGACGAAGGAATCTCCACTTAAATTGCAGAACTCTCTTATAAGTGACTTGAATTTGTATTATGGCTGGTTTTGTTGAATGAAAATTTCGATCAAGTCCACCATCCAGGACGGATTCAAAGAGAGATTCTTGTTTAACCTGACACGAAAATGATATGGTTGATTCTCGGGGAAGAAATCGATTGAATCGGAACTGCTGACAACGATAGTGATCCATGTTGAATTGACTGGTAGGTTACTGTTGCATCAGCTGGTGACACATGGTTATATGGGCATGTTAGATTGTCGGTACCTTCTCACTTACAGCTGAAACTGTGAAGCAACAGTAGAAAATCTGGTCTTGGAAGATCAGAGCTTTATAACCATCCAAAACGGACCATATTTTCCCACCATACGACTAGGTTTTTGTATGTTGTGTATGGTTTTGTCAATCAAAAGAATTCACGCTTTGAATAATGTCCACTGACTGTTGGATATCACTAGTCCTTGAAAGTAGATTTGTCGTTCATAAAATAACGTAGGTCCTCTCGGATGATGTACGGACATTTCCCCCAGCGGACATTTCCCCCATGGACATGCCCTGGATTCCTCTCGGATAGGTCTACGTTTCCCAATTGCCGTACAACGGTGTGGTTAGTTCTTTTCCCTCGCTCGCTCGTGGGTCCGTTAGACCAGAAATGACATTTGAAAGTCAATTATCACTGAAATGGCTGTGGTGTATCAAGGGTAGGGTTGACTTCTATGGTATAGTGACGTTCAAACGGGTCAAAGCTCACCGAAAGTGACCGGACATTACCGGCGATGAATGTTCTTTAGGGGCTTGATAAGTTCTGATGAAATACGAATAGTGAAATACGATGAATATTGTTGAATCGGGAACCATTGTACTTTATCTGACATACCAGACTGCCAAAGTCTGGAAAATATGAACTATTTTCCGTCAGTATAATCAAACACATAGACAACAGAATCGATCAGAATTACCACTATCCCAGTTGAACATGTAAACCACAAAACATCGGGTTACTTTTTGATTATAAACTAATTTAAGGAATTAAATTGATAGAATGATTTTAGTTTTATACTTGAATGAAAAACTTAGAATGCCAAAATATTCGAAGAGAGTTACTATAACGGACAGAAATATCGCAATATATATACAATAATTATATATAATCAGATTATTGTAGACGAATGAAAAGCAAAAGGGATGATGGTAATTGATATTTATGAATCCAGGACATCCCCCCCCCCCCTCTCCCCCGAGGACATTTACCCCTGAACATTTCCCACTTTCAAATTTTTAAAAGTAAAATATTTTTAAGATACACGTAATACAATTTGTATGATTTAGTAAAAAATTGTAATTTAGTCATAATAAAAAATACGATTTTGATCATTATCATTTGATCCTTTTTTGACTACTTGAAACCCCATGGTTTCAATGAAGACAAAATAGACATTGCTGGATGAGATTTTTATGGCAAATATGATAATATTCACGTTGTCTTTTTTTTAATTCAAGTAGTTACTTCAATCTACATGTTTTTTACTTAACCTCTGTACTAGTTAAGAGCTACTGTTTTTGTTTTCATCCGATTCTGTGTGGAAGTTTATTAAATGTATCACTGTAATAACCTCATATAATAACCTAAATATGGTTTCTTCAAATCTCTAATCAGCTCGCTGTGATCCTCCCCCCACACGCAAACACTTTGTTCAAGAAGTGAACAGGTGATCCATCATGGGAATGCCCTTCTTGTATCATGCCGGGATGTCATTTCAACGACTCAGATTTCTGTATGCCTACTGATACCGAATGTGATATCCTCTATGAGGCGCCGTTTGTGACAATATTGTCAACGACAAATATATAGAGTTAAAACCAAAATATAAAGTCGCCGTTTGTGAAAATATTGTCAAACACAAATATATAGTTAAAACCTTTGTAAATATATATAAAACGAAATAAATAGGGCCTATATATAAAGTTATTTTTTTTTAATTTTTATAAATATTTTTTTAACATAAATAACGATAGGAAGTTAAGACGTTAAATTTAACGTAAATATAAAGTACACGAACACACTTAAATAAAGTGTACAGGGCTCGGACCACTAAAAAAAAGTCCCTAGCCGTTAACCCCCCTCTAAATAACCTCTGCCATAGAGGACAAGTTTTTGTGCTGATTTTTTCCCCAGCTTCCTTTTGATAATGAGACAAGGGCTTGCATGGCCAACATTAAGCATGACAAGTGCCCTTTTGAGTTGTGACTTTTATTTTGAATTCACTGCATAATTCATGCCAGTCTGAGGCACTATATGCAGGTGCGTAGACTCTGCTTTTTGGAGGTAAGTTATTCGCCGGAAGTACAGTGCTTGCCAACAGGACGCTGTGGTTCGAAATTTTGATGGGCGACCCCCGCCAAGAAGTAGATGGCGATGCAGGACTTGAATGGAACTACAAACTGCCAAGAGATGAAAGTCCAAAAATAATTAATAAATCAGCCAGGTGCACTTTCATTAACATGGCCGTCAATGTAAATTTAATAGTGGTCCGAGCCCTAAAAGCGTAAACACAGAATACATATGTCACCGGTTCAGGTAAGTCATACTAGGAGGCTGGATGACAATCTCTCACTGATGTCAATTTCATAGTTTAGTGATAAAGATGGCGGAGTTGTATACCACGTGGAGAGTTTAATATTTCGAAAAAATTAATTATAATAGCCAATTAGGCTCGAATGGAGCATGTTTACTGTGGACTGGGGTGCAGAAGAAGCAGCCACCCCATTATGGAGTGATTAATATCCAGCCTTTTGGAAAGAAAACATGGAGAATAATTCACGTTCATCGTTTGAAATTTATTTTGCATCATAATATAAATTTAGAAGAATTCACCAGTGACATAAGCCACTTATGTCATCAGTCAAGTTGTCACAATATTGCACACCTGAGTGCAGAAGTCAGTTTTGTTAATAATCAGAGACAGAGGTGTAGGGCCATGGAGAAATGTTCAGGCCATGTATTTTTGGGTAAACAGTATCCAAATTGTTTGTTCAGGGCCACACCTGAATTTACGCATTAACAGGTGAGTCAAACACATCAGGGGAGACAACTCTTGTTCTTTATAATGTGGTCTTTCTCAAAGTCAGGCATGTGTTCGCTAAGCTGTCTTTTCTTGTAGCCTTCTCTTCTTTCTTTTGCCTTATCCGCATCGGTTTTAGCTTTCTTAGCTTTTATATAGTTTTTAAGTTTAATTGCTTTATTGTAGATTTTTCTTCTTTTAACCTCTGGCCTCTGTTTATATGATCTTTCATAATCGCATTGCTTTTGTTTTGTTGTAGGTTTTTGCAGGCAGATGAGCCAATTTCTAGGGGTGCAGGGAGTGCTTCAAGTTTCTTATGCTGTGATATTCCTTCACCGAGATTCAGTCTTAAGTCTGTGGATCCAGCTCTCGCTGCCGCATTGGTAGGAAAGTTCATATTTTTTTACACTGAGGCACAGAATGCCCTGTTTGTTCCTTCTGACTTACATGTGTTTGAAATTTGGTTTCAAGGGCTGGCTGCTGCATGCAATTTCATATTCAATATTTTTCGCACCAGTATTCTGTCATTGTCATCCAAATTTAACCACTTGATGTTGTTTGCACTCAGACTTCTAGATTTCTTCCACCAACTAGTATTAACCCCTCCACCACAAACTATAGCATGCCTTCTACAACTTCCACAGTTTCCATCATAACAGTCAATTGTTGCATCCAACACCTTAATGTTGAAAGCGACGTTAAACCCTATTCACTCACTCACTCACTCACTCACTCCAACACCTTAGGTAGTCTTTGTACTATTTCAGTTATGTCCCCTGCATAAGTTTGTTTCCAGCATAATCCTCTTTTCACCTCACTGACGGCAAATTGTGGGAGTGGGCAGGTAGGTGTAATGGTGGCGTGGTCCTGTTTTGCCTTATTTCACATATCTTGCAGTTTCCCAGCATGCAACAGTCTCTGACCTATCCTCCCCTGCTCTGCTGGAGCCTTTTGCATACTTTTCTGCTAAATCCGGCTTCTTCGACTCCTTCGGATGTAATAGTTTTGCCTTCCCAGACCTTCCTTCCTCAGCCATCATAACCAACTCTGGTGACTTTGCTGAATTCCTCTCTGTCATACCTGGGGTGCCATGCTGATTTTGGCTCATTCTGTTTAGTTGTTTCCACCTCTTCAGAGTTTTTTATGATGCCTGAAGTTGAGGGTGTCTCTTGTGCATGGCAGACTTTTTGGGGAAGTAATTTATGACCCAATTTGAACCGGGTGACCAAGCTCCCTCGCTTTCCTTTCTTAACTCGCTTCCGTTTCTTCGAGTTTCGCATGCTGATCTGGTGATGTTTTAGAGATGTGATGAGATAGCCATGTAATTGGTAAAGTTTATATACTATCTGTCTCTATGATAAAAGTGTGTGTCAATTGATCTGACACCTTTCATCATAGGCTGATCACAGTAATGTATTGCACGTATCACCCTAATGGATACACATGATTATGTGTATTATGGTATGCAGGAGTGAAATCAGGGTCTTGCTATTTATTTTTTTTGCCACTGCCTGGCATTTATTTGTGTATTAGATGTCCCCCTTTCATACAGACCAGAATTTGACAGGTCCATATTTTTAGTTTTTCCACTGAAATATCATATTTACCATAAAAATCCCCAAAATCTGAATTTTTTGGCATCTTTTTTAAAAATTTATTGAAAAATCCAGAAACAGTTTAGGGATATTTCTATTTAGGTATAGGATTCACAGATGTATGCAGAATCCATTTTGAGACTGATCAGCTCCTCAGTGACAGGAGTTTTCTTGGTTTAGGCAATGCCATAAGGCACCTCACACTATAGTGAATACATGTGTATTGTGAAGAAAGATGGGGGTAGATGTAGTTAATGGTTCATATTCCGAGACATATTTGATGGAAGTAGCTCAGATAGGCTAACATGAAATGGTAAGTGGACAGGTCACATGCCTCCCAAATTTCATTTGGATTGGTTGAATTTAATGTGTCTAGTAGGGCTCGGACCACTAAAAAAAAGTCCCTAGCCGTTAACCCCTCTAAATAACCTCTGCCATAGAGGACAAGTTTTTGTGCTGATTTTTTCCCCAGCTTCCTTTTGATAATGAGACAAGGGCTTGCATGGCCAACATTAAGCATGACAAGTGCCCTTTTGAGTTGTGACTTTTATTTTGAATTCACTGCATAATTCATGCCAGTCTGAGGCACTATATGCAGGTGCGTAGACTCTGCTTTTTGGAGGTAAGTTATTCGCCGGAAGTACAGTGCTTGCCAACAGGACGCTGTGGTTCGAAATTTTGATGGGCGACCCCCGCCAAGAAGTAGATGGCGATGCAGGACTTGAATGGATCTACAAACTGCCAAGAGATGAAAGTCCAAAAATAATTAATAAATCAGCCAGGTGCACTTTCATTAACATGGCCGTCAATGTAAATTTAATAGTGGTCCGAGCCCTACATGTAGAGCGCGCGAGTGATACTGGTTAATCAAAACTGCAACTGGGTTCTGAAGCGAAACTATGACAGCGGTGAAAGCCACTCGCATGTCACAGATGTGGCGAATCAAACAATAAGATCACGTACCTGAACATATATCAGTTCACTGCCATAGTGATTTAGTAAAGGCCTATTCCAATTTTCAACAATTACTGTTGTCATTTACAATCGTACTTCAGAGTTATCACATCAATTAGATATAAGTACATCTACTTATAAATCAACATAAGATATCCTAGCCTGCAGCCAATATCATAGCCTGTCCCTTTGATGTTCAATCCACGATTCCGCCGGCCAAGTCGCTGGTTGCTATTTGCCGCATAAAAACATCAACAGAAGTTGAAATAAAACATGCGCAATAACGATGTATTAATTATGCGCAGCACAAATATTAGGCAATTTGAAATCATACTGAATATGAGCATATTTCATTGATCAGAATATGACCATTGATAGCTTAGTTATAGGATTTGTAATTATATTGTCGTTTTTGTATATTTTATCGTTTTTCGATAATTTCCGCATTTCCAAACAAGACGAAAATTTGTACTTGGTATAAGTACAGCGAATGTGGAAACTAATGGCTCATGAAGAATACTAGATTGGCCTTTTTTCACTTTTGCGCTGCCTCGAAGCTGTTACTAGTAACTAAGGAATCAGTCGAAGCCGTTTTACCCCTGCGTGCTAATCGCTAATTGATCTTCAATACGCGTGGGGTTCTTGACGAGCATCGATATTAACCCTATTATATACGCTGACGAGTGAGTGAATAGGGTTTAACGTCGCTTTCAACATTTTTTCAGCTATATCACGACGGGGAAGGGAAGGGAGGTGAGTGGGAGGGGTGTGGTTAACTACTTGTAACCGAGCAGATCTAATGCTGCCATTTTATACTGCTGTCCCACCGAAATATCATTCCGTAGGCAAACATGACACCCCACTCAGTCACATTATACTGACACCGTCCTTGTTCTATCCTCTTAATACTGAGCGTAAGCGAGGAAGCAACAAGTTCCATTTTTCAAGTCTTTGGTATGACCCGGCCAGGGATTGAACCCAGTACCTAGCGCTTACGAATATCAACAGTTTATTTTATTCTACTTACGTTATACTAACTTAAAACCTAAAAAGTTTGAGATCAAGTAAGCGTATCATGCTATAATAAATGATCTCGATAATGTAAACGAGGAACGGTGAACGCAACAGTACAATCCACACTGGTGGTTCCCACAGTATACGCCATGGTTCTTTCATAATTTGAGAGCGGTACGTTTGATGATACAAGCATAGTGCAACCGGTTCCTCATGACCCATTAGTTTCCACATTCGCTGTACTTGTTCCAAGTACAAATTTTCGTCTTGTTTGGAAATGCGGAAATTATCGAAAAACGATAAAATATACAAAAACGACAATATAATTACAAATCCTATAACTAAGCTATCAATGGTCATATTCTGATCAATGAAATATGCTCATATTCAGTATGATTTCAAATTGCCTAATATTTGTGCTGCACATAATTAATACATCGTTATTGCGCATGTTTTATTTCAACTTCTGTTGATGTTTTTATGCGGCAAATAGCAACCAGCGACTTGGCCAGCGGAATCGTGGATTGAACATCAAAGGGACAGGCTATGATATTGGCTGCAGGCTAGGATATCTTATGTTGATTTATAAGTAGATGTACTTATATCTAATTGATGTGATAACTCTGAAGTACGACTGTAAATGACAACAGTAATTGTTGAAAATTGGAATAGGCCTTTACTAAATCACTATGGCAGTGAACTGATATATGTTCAGGTACGTGATCTTATTGTTTGATTCGCCACATCTGTGACATGCGAGTGGCTTTCACCGCTGTCATAGTTTCGCTTCAGAACCCAGTTGCAGTTTTGATTAACCAGTACAAATATTTATAGAAAAGGGCGATCCACGTAGTATTACACCTGAGCGTCACACCTTTACCCAAAGGATCACGTAGACCGCCCTTTCCTGTACATAGACGTAGTATTCCATCTGAGCAAAACATCTTTACTGACCGCCCTTTCCTGTTTATAGACCTAGCATTACATCTTAGAGACACCTATTTGATGAGGGGATCACGTGGATAGCCCGTTCCTGTTTATAGACCTAGCATTACATCTGAGAGAAACATCTTTACTGAGGGGATCACGTAGACCGCCCTTTCCGGTATAGAGGCCTAATATTACATCTGAGCGACACATCTTTAGTACTAGTTTTTCTCAGTACTAAAGATGTGTCGCTCAGATGTAATATTAGGCCTCTATACCGGAAAGGGCGGTCTACGTGATCCCCTCAGTAAAGATGTTTCTCTCAGATGTAATGCTAGGTCTATAAACAGGAACGGGCTATCCACGTGATCCCCTCATCAAATAGGTGTCTCTAAGATGTAATGCTAGGTCTATAAACAGGAAAGGGCGGTCAGTAAAGATGTTTTGCTCAGATGGAATACTACGTCTATGTACAGGAAAGGGCGGTCTACGTGATCCTTTGGGTAAAGGTGTGACGCTCAGGTGTAATACTACGTCCATACACGGGAAAGGGCGGACTACGTGATCCCCTCAATAAAGATGTGTCGCTCAGGTGTAATGCTAGGTGTATATACAGGAAATGGCGGTATGCGTGATACCCTGAGTAAAGATGTGTGAATCAGGTGTAATACTGTGTCTACATGCACAAAAGGGCGTTTTACGTGATCCCCCCAGTATAAGTTTTGTACTTTATAAATATTTTGTTTTTTCTTCACACAACTAAATGTAAATATAGACTTTAATGTCTGAAATAAAATCTTATTATTATTATTATTATAAAGATGTGTCGATCACGCGTAATACTATGTCTATACAGGAAAGGGCGGTCTACGTGATCCGCGCAGCAAAGATGTGCCGCTCAGGTGTAATACTACGTCCATATACGGGAAGGGGTGGTATACATGATCCCTTCAGTAAAGATGTGTCGGTCAGGTGTAATACTAGGTGTATATACAGGAAAAGGGCAGAAAACGGCGGTATACGTGATCCCCCTAGTAAAGATGTGTGGGTCAGGTGTAACACTACGCGTAAAAAAGTAAGGGCGGTCTACGAGATCCCCTCACTAACGATGTGTCAGGTGTAATAATACATCTATAGATACAGGAAAAGGGCGGTCTACGTGATCCCCTCGGTAAAGATGTGTCGTTCAGGTGTAATAATACGTCTATTTACAAGAAAGGCCGGTCTACGTGATCCCCTCAGTAATAATGTGTCGCTCAGGTGTAATGCTATGTCAATATACAAGAAAGGGCGGTCTACCTGATTCCCTCCGTAAAGATGTGTCGTTTAGGTGTAATACTACGTCTATATACAGGAAAGGGCGGTTTACGTGATCCACTCAGCAACTATGCGTCGCTCAGGTGTAATGCTACGATCATATACAGGAGAGGGCGGCCTACGTGATCCCCTCAGTAATAATGTGTCGCCCAGGTGTAAAGCTACGTTCATATACATGAAAGGGCGGCCTACGTGATCCCCTCAGTAATAATGTGTCGCTCAGGTGTAAAGCTACGTTCATATACAGGAAAGGGCGGCCTACGTGATCCCCTCAGTAATAATGTGTCGCTCAGGTGTAAAGCTACGTTCACAGGAAAGGGCGGTCTACGTGATCCCCTCAGTAATAATGTGTCGCTCAGGTGTAAAGCTACGTTCATATACAGGAAAGGGCGGTCTACTTGATCCCCTCAGTAATAATGTGTCGCTCAGGTGTAATGCTACGTTCATATACAGGAAAGGGCGGTCTACGTGATACCCTCAGTAATAATGTGTCACCCAGGTGTAAAGCTACGTTCATGTACAGGAAAGGGCGGCCTACGTGATCCCCTCAGTAATAATGTGTCGCTCAGGTGTAAAGCTACGTTCATATACAGGAAAGGGCGGCCTACGTGATCCCCTCAGTAATAATGTGTCGCTCAGGTGTAAAGCTACGTTCATATACAGGAAAGGGCGGTCTACTTGATCCCCTCAGTAATAATGTGTCGCTCAGGTGTAAAGCTACGTTCATATACAGGAAAGGGCGGTCTACTTGATCCCCTCAGTAATAATGTGTCGCTCAGGTGTAATGCTACGTTCATATACAGGAAAGGGCGGTCTACGTGATACCCTCAGTAATAATGTGTCACCCAGGTGTAAAGCTACGTTCATGTACAGGAAAGGGCGGCCTACGTGATCCCCTCAGTAATAATGTGTCGCTCAGGTGTAAAGCTACGTTCAGATACAGGAAAGGGCGGTCTACCTGATCCCCTCAGTAATAATGTGTCGTTCAGGTGTAATGCTACGTTCATATACAGGAAAGGGCGGCCTACCATGGTCCCTCAGTGAAGCTGTGTCGTTTAGGTTTAATACTACGTCCATATACCGGAAAGGGCGATCTATGTGATCCCCTCAATAAAGATGTGTCGCTCAGGTATAATACTACGTCCATATGCATGCGGGAAGGGGCGGTCTACGTGATCCCCCAGTAAAGATGTGTGTGTCATGCGTAATACTGCGTCTGTATACAGACAAGCAGCCAGAAGATGCTAGGTCCCCCGCCGAAATGGCAGCAATATTTATAAGCGCTGTCGGTTTCAGAAGATATTCATGAGGATGGCAACAGCTACTTCACAGGCGTAAGAAGCAGAGGGGTCTTTCCACCTTCCCAGGTTTTGAGATCAACTCCGAATGGCTGACTGAATGTTGATTGCTACTGTAATATATTTTCTTTACCATGTAGCATGAAAATTATGTAACTGAAATGCAACCCCAAGAGACAACTCATGGCATATTCTGCAAACTAAATTTGACAAGAATATGAAGGCATCCTCAACCTATTGCCCAGAAACCAAATTTAGACTTTGCCACAAGGAGTCACCACCTGTACATGTAGGTGCAAGCAGGCAAAACACAATCCCGAATGACATCTCATGTCATGGTATCGGCATATGAACTTTGAGACTCTGAAGAGGGGTCCTCAAGTTATTGCCGGTACTAGATGCCCACCGGTGTTCATGTTATTTGGGGCGGGTCACATATGAATACAAAATTTGAGAATAATCTGATGAGCAGTTGCCAAATTATTGCCCGGAAACAAATTTTTCCACCAGGAGACGCCACCTGTAGGCAGAAGCGGGAAAAATACAATCCCAAGGAACATGGTATCGTGGGGACATCTGCATACCAAATTTGAGAAGAATCCGATGAGGGTCCTCAAGTTATTGCCCAGGAACCAAATTTAGATTTTGATACCAGGTGACGCCACCTCTAGGCGCAAGTCAGTGAAATGCATTATCAAGCGACATCTTATGTCACGGTACATTCTTACAAAATTTGAGAAGAATCCGATGGTCACAGCTCAGTTGTCAAGTTATTACCCGGAAACGAATTTGTGATGTTGCCACCAGGTGGCGCCACCTGTGAGTGCAAGTGAGCGAAAGGCAATCCCAAGCAACAGCTCCTGTCATGGTAAATGCATGCCAAATTTGAGAAGAATCCGATGAGCCGCAACGTTTCTCATGTTACCCAGAAAGTTATCACTTGCAGCATGGAATAATGGAATGAACTCTAGTGGCGCCACCTCCGGGTGGATTTTGCTGAAACGCATCACCAACGGTGTTTTGTCGCAGGGAATGCATTTACCAAATTTCGAAGAAATCCGACAAATTGTTCGAAAGTTATCGCTCGCGAAGGATTTGAACAAACATGAACGGACATACATTAAAGATTGGAACAAGACCCAGTGGCGCCACCTACAGGCGGATCTTGCTGAAACGTAATACCAGCGACGTCTTGTCGCAAAGAATGCAGATGCCAAATTTCGGAGGAATCCGACAAAGCATTTAGGAGTTATCGCTTACGCAGTATTTGCACGGGCATGCACTAAATATTGGAACAAGACCCAGTGGCGCCACCTAGAGGCGGATCTTGCTGAAACGTAATACCAACAGACGTCTTGTCGCAAAGAATGCAGATGCCAAATTTCGGAGGAATCCGACAAAGCATTTAGGAGTTATCGCTTATGAAGCATTTGCACGAACATCCACGGACATGCACTAAAGATTGGAACAAGACCCAGTGGCGCCACCTACAGGCGGATCTTGCTGAAACGTAATACCAACAGACGTCTTGTCGCAAAGAATGCAGATGCCAAATTTCGGAGGAATCCGACAAAGCATTTAGGAGTTATCGCTTACGAAATATTTGCACGGACATGCACTAAAGATTGGAACAAGACCCAGTGGCGCCACCTACAGGCGGATCTTGCTGAAACGTAATACCAAGAGACTTCTTGTCGCAAAGAATGCAGATGCCAAATTTCGGAGGAATCCGACAAAGCATTTAGAAGTTATTGCTTACGAAGTATTTGCACGGACATGTCCGTGCATGCACGGACACATAGAAGCAAGACCCCAGTGGCGCCACCTACAGGCGGATCTTGCTGAAACGTAATACCAAGAGACGTCTTGTCGCAAAGAATGCAGATGCCAAATTTCAGAGGAATCCGACAAAGCATTTAGAAGTTATTGCTTACAAAGTATTTGCACGGACATGTCCGTGCATGCACGGACACATAGAAGCAAGAACCATTTTAAAGTCCCCGGCCGCGTTGCGGCGGGGGACAAAAAGGGCGGGCTACGTGATCTCCTCAGTAAAGATGTTTCGCTCAGGTGTAATTAGGTGTAGATACAGGAAAGGGCGGTATACGTAAACCCCTCAGTAAAGATGCGTCGCTCAGATGCGCTACGCGTCGCAATCTCAGTGAACTCAGATATAATATCACGGAATATTATATCTCAATTCAGCCCTATATAAATCCCGTGCGAGTTGAAACTACTATTGTTAGCCAATCAGATGGATAGCTGGTTGTAACTATTTCAAACACACGGTAGCTCGTGGTCTAAAATATATACATTATCCCGAAACAGTTTCCAAATAAGGCATCATTTCCCGGCAGGGTCCGTAAACATCAAAGAGTTTACTCCCGCCGAAAAGTCTGGCTTTGTTAGGGGTAGAAAATATCAAAAGATTGTGCCGCGCGAAGATGTTAATCTCCTTGAAGTAAGTGTCAATTATTGTCATAGCGAAAAGGTTGAAATGGTCGTGATTGGCTAATTATGGGATCTCGTAGAATATCGGCGAACATTTTGCACGAAGTTTTCATAGCGTTACGTCTAGAGATTGTGCCGCGCGAAGATGTTAATCTCCTTGAAGTAAACGTCAATCATTGTCAGAGCGAAAAGGTTGAAATGGTCGTGATTGGCTGATTATGGGGTCTCGTAGAATATCGGCGAACATTTTGCACGAAGTTTTCATAGCGTTACGTCTAGATGGTATTCCCCTGATTTACCATCTTGGTTTACCTAGATTGTAACGCGTCGCTGGTGTAAAATGCTCACCTGTACCCTGGAAAAAACTGTCCACTTTCCATGTTATAGGTTGGGACAGCTGAGCCTAAGCGAAAACCGAGGAATAAATGTCCCCGTTGCATGCATGCAAGCATAGAAATATATAGGATATATGTTCCAGGCTGGGTAAGAGTTGGTTTTAGGATTAGCTGCAGGTTTATGTTATGTTAATTTAGTCCCTTTCAAGATGGGTTGAAGCGTGCAGGACGGCGGGATTTTTCCAGGTGGACAGGTGAGCCTTTTACAACGGTAAGACTAAATTTGCGACTCTAAAGCCAAGCATTCATACCTTCAAATCATGTTCAAGTGATCTGAACGAATTTCCTAAAATTGCCAGTAATTATACAGACGAGGTCAAAATACTCGCTTCTGATTGGCTGTCAAAGGTCACGATATCAAAGGTTAATGATAGTGAATATACGTACTCTATACTGGAGATCAAAGGTCAATGGGAGTCAATATACGCCCTTGATAGGGGTTTTCCCCTAGTTTAGGGGTAAAGTCCGTGTTCCGCTTTTTATATTTTTGGGATAAATCCTAATTTTACATACAGCCACCCATGACTTGATAGGCAGACCCCGATAAGCCCGGGGACCGATATTAGCCCTTTTGGATAGGGATGATAGGAGTTTTCCTCTATTGTAGGGGTAAAGTACGTGTTCCGCTTTTTATATTTTCGGGACAAATCCTAATTTTACATACCCCACTCCCCCACCCTACCTCTCTCCGCAGGCTCCGATAAGCCAGGGACCGATATTAGCCCTTTGGGATAGGGTTGATAGGAGTTTTCCCCTACTGTAGGGGTAAATTCCGTGTTTCGCTTTTTATATTTTCGGGACAAATCCTGATTTTACATGCACCCACCCATGACTGGATCACCCTCGAGGAGCGCTTCACTTTGATACCTCACTCGACCCAATCAGTCCACTAGGGGCCCCTCTCGCCCCTGAAGATTGCCGAACATTCTCATGAAAACTCACGTATTTGGGACTACTTTCTGTCCGCGGAGGCAGACCGCATCACCGCCAAACCGCATCACCGCAGAGGAATCCCCTAACATGTCTAAACATGATCCAAGGTCAGATGATGGACGGATGAGAGGATACAGGTCAGTACATGCTCATGTGCACTCATTGACCTTTGATCAACCTTGCACCCCTACCGACTAAAAGTGGTTTGGCCAAGGTCAAAGGTCAACTTGACCTGTAATACGCAATGTATACTACTAATGTCTACTCTCTAACATAATTAGATTGAAATTCAATCTATCAGATTGAAATTAGTGACCAATCTTTTATTGGATTGAAAATATTCAATCTAATAGATTGAAAACGACAAAATGAATCTGTTGTAGACAGAAAATGCAATCTACTAGATTGAAATTTTCAATCTAATAGATGGAATATTCAATCGAATAGATTGGTCAATAATTCCAATCTGATAGATTGAATTTTCAATCAAATGATTTTGGAGAGTAGGGTTGCCGGCCGGAGTATCCGGTCTATCGTAATTATGAGGGACATTGTTGACTTGGTAAAGACATGGAAAACGAGTCCTTACACCGCAAATGTACACATGTCAATCAATCTATAATCAAAACCTAGATCAGTTCGGCTTCTGCCCAAATTTGGTTTTCACTAAACCTGTTACATCTGGAAATTCATTTGGTTCGATTCAATCCACGAAAACTACCAGAGAGCCCGAAATTAGTTACAAACATTAGTTACGCCACACTTATTGCATACTTTACCAGAAACAAATCAACTGTATCCTTAGAGTAGACTACCCTATTTCTTCTAATTGTTCGAACAGCATTTTTAGACATAGAAGCAGAAAAAGGCATATTTATGTCCACTGAGGCTAAGTACTGTTGCATGGATATGTTATTTATCCCTAGAACTGAAAAGATAGCTAGTGAAATTTGTAGAAAGTTAGCAAAATTCTCTCCACAGATGCCTGAAGTTAAGTTTTGCCGTTTGAATAATTAGAAGAACAAGTGCTCATTCACCCCCATGGCTCATTCGCCGCCATGGCTTCATTCACCCCCATTGGTTAGTTTATAGGGATAGTGAGATCGCGTGCCCTTTCTATACTAATCATCGCGCACTACTCATCGTGCATGCGCAGTCGACCCATTCTACTGTAGGGTGCAAGCGTGGCCCATGGAATCTCAGGTAGCGAAACACCAGGTCTCTCGCCCCACCCTATCCCGCGCCACACCTATAGGGATAGGGAGATGGCGTGCCCTTTCTATACTACACATCGCGCATGCGCAGTCGACCCATTCTACTGTAGGGTGTAAGCCTGGCCCATGGAATCTCAGGTATTGAAAACCCCAGGTCTCTCGCCCCACCCTATCCCGCGCCACACCTATGCGACCCGCTGTGCAGTGAGTAAAGCGGAGTAGGACGAGGAGGATGAGGAGGAGTAGGAGTAGGAGTAGGAGTAGGAGTAGGAGTAGGAGTCGGACACGCCACGGATTATACTAGGTAGATTGTATCATAGGAGCTAACTGTGTAACTGTGGGAGATTTGGTATAGGGACGGTTCATTTTTTACCAGGGGGGGGGGGGGGATTCCGGTCAGTAGGCCACAAAAATGTTTGGTCCCCCCCAGACTGAATGTGTAAATATTATGGTCCCCCCAAGAGCAAACAAGGAAAATTTTGGTCCCCCCCCCCCGCTACAATTACTCAAAAATCAAAATGTCCAGGTCCTATCTTTTCATGATGACGTACAGGCTAAATACAAGATGTGGACACTTGAGCAACTAAGAAAATCTAGTGTGATGATGATATAATGCAAGTACATGGTTATATGATCAGTGGCAGTGGCGTGGGAACATAAGTGTTGGGGGGGGAGCACTATTACAGCACAAATGGCAAGGGTCCAGGTGCCGCCTAGGCCCAGGAAGCTCCGTGGTCTCAGATCGCCGGAGATGCGTTCTGAGCCTTTTCCCGGAAGTAAAACCTGTCATATTGCATGCAAATTTATGGTTCTATTTTCAATTATAAGTCACGCATCGATATTGAAAACATTGCATCTCATGCCTGCATCCATTTTACTTTCTAGTTATATTTAAAACATACAAAACAATGATTTTTACATGTAGTTCTTTGAAGGGAACTCAATATGCCTACCGATACGATTTATTCACACAAACATAATACAAGGAAATCCTCACAGCCCAACAGGCGAGGGTCCAGGGGCCGCCTAGGCCCCGGAAGCTCCGAAGTCCAAGATCTCCGGAGATGCGTTTTCCCGGAAATAAATTCGAACATAATGTATGCAGATTTACGGTTCTATTTTCACATTTGTTTCGCATTTATGAGCACGCATCGATATTGAAAAAAGCATACTTCATGCCTGATTCCATTTGACTTTCTAATTATATTTAACACATGAAAAAACATTTTAAAAAACCGATGACGTTTACATCATGGAACATTAGAACCAGTATGATACCGATTCAGTTACATAAAGCTAAAATAAGCGGTCCTCAGAGCCTGACAGGCGAGGGTCAAGGGGCCGCCTAGGCCCCGGAAGCTCCGGGGTTTCAGGTTGCCGGAGATGCGTTTTACGCGTTTTCCCGGAACTAAATCTAACACAATGTATATAGATTTATGGTTCTATTTTCACATTTGTTTCGCATAAACACGCATCGATGTTGAAGAATTTGCCTGACTTCATTTGACTTCCTGGTTTAAAACACAAACAAAACACAAGCCTGCAAGTGGCTCACAATGAAAATATAGGAGGAAATTTGCCAAAATATAGGAGAAATATAGGAATTTTCTTAATAAAATATAGGAAAATATAGGAAATAAGGAAGTGTAAGACAGGTCACTACTACATTGTATGTTCCAAATTTGGTAGTTTTTTGGTGTTTAATAAAATTATTTCCACTGAATGCGTTCATAGTTGTGGTGGTTGAGGAGACCCGTTCTGCTGCTTGGTTCGAGAAAAAGAAATTTAAATGTTTTTTATATTTTTTGAAATGTATTTTGCCATGCCAAATTGACTTATTTCAGAGCATTGGTGAGGGTTTCATGAGAAAAAGGAGATTTTGATATAGGAGATTTTGAGTCAAATATAGGAAAATATAGGAATGACTCAAAAATATAGGAAAATATAGGAGGCACTTGAAGGCCTGAAAACAGGCCTATAACACACCACTACACGTTCTGGCACTCTCTCTGGGTGTGTATTCACACAGACTTAACTTTAGTTGGTGATGTAATTGTTGATGTCACACAAGTAAACATTTGACTGCATGTTCATTCACAGTCTCCATCCTTACCCGTTATTCCACACCCGTTATCTACTAGTTTATTAGCATGACACCATGGTTAAAGCACTGAGCTTAAGCTTACCAGTCCTGATGGGCAAGTTGTGTAATAACAGATGACTGCTTGATGGATATAAAGAACAGGCAAATTGATAAATAAAGCTGCCCAGATGTTTATTGAAGTTTATAGCTGAATCAGGGTTTTAATTCTTCATTGGGATTATTTATACATATTACAGAAAATGTTTGCTTTGCAAAATAATGAATGTAGAAATTTTGGTCCCCCCTAAAAACCAAATTCGAAAATTTTGGTCCCCCCTCCAGCTCATTAGAAAAAAATTTAGTCCCCCCCCTTGATCCCCCCCCCCCCCGGTAAAAAATTAACCGTCCCTTACATGCATGGTTTTAGCGGTCATCTTAATTGGATCTTATATGCTACATCCAAATAACATTGTAGTGTACAAAATAAACTCATAGTCTAGAACCCAGCAAACTGAATAATACAGACAAAATCCTAATTCGTGCTATAAACAGAAGTTGCGAAGATCCATTATATACAGATGCTAATGAATCTAAAGCGCATTGTACAGAATCAACTTTCTTGCTGCAAAGCCCATACTAAACACAAAAATCTAATTTATGCGACAAATATACGCTGAGAAGAACCAATTTACATGATTAATTTCTACTAAAAATAGGAAGCTGCGGAGTTCCAATATATGTGCATTTAGCGATCATATTAGATTTTGGCGGCCATGTTGGATTTTAGAGGCTAATGAAGCTAAAACACATTCTGATGCAAAAGCTTCAGTCTCTCAGTCCTGTAAACCCTATACTAGACACATGAAACTAGAATTTGTGACCAATAGAGGCTGCAAAGAACCAATTTAAGTGATTTTGGCGGCCATTTTGTATTTGAGGCAAAATCCAGGGTGGCCCAAGGGCAAATTTCCTTCAGCATAGGTATAGGATGGTAAAACCACACAGAAAACTTTTGACAGAAAAGCGTTTAGTTTTTTCTCAGCTGGAGCATGAGTAGTAGGGAAAGGCTAATCATTTTTGAGTCAACAGTCAATGTGACGGGAGAAATGGGGAGGGTGGATGACGTCATATCCAGTCACGTGCGAGTCAACGGCCAAATATCAAAGGTCACTCCGGGGATGACGTTATGGTCGGGTCACATGGATTGAACACAGACGTCACCATCGCAGATGTATTATTGGTACTGAAGTCTATGGCCGAACGAACATGGAGGAAGATGACTTGGGGCTCCAACATGTGTAGAGCATGTGTACCTGGAGGAAGGTGTTTCAGGGCCTGACACGGACTACACCCATAGAGCTACGCATAGGTGTGTTTCTGAGTGTGCCTGTATGTATAGGGTCTTACTCCCCAACGTTAGAGCGTCACTGCGTGAAGACGGGCGTTGGATAAGTTAAAGCACATGTTGAGGGCGTTATGACGGTGGGTCCCATAATTCACTCTAAAACTGATTCGAACCCTTTCAAACCGCTCTAAATCGGTTCCATTGTGTATGGGTATAGCTTCTCTATTCCTTCGGAAAACAGTTGTCAACAAAAGTTGTCAATCTTGCCGTTCCATCAGGAGCTTCAATATGATCCCATGTAACTCATCGATATGATATCGCTGCCCTACTCGTGTCTGCTCGGGGCACATATTCAGGGTCCACGAGTCACCCCTATGGGTTACTGTATTGCGGTGTAGGCAGGTCTCTAGGGCGCACCCGAGCGACGCTGCACTTTTTCTACTACTGATGACGTCACCAACGACGTCGCAGATGGCGCGGAGATCCTTCAAGTCGCAGTCAACGCTACGAGGGCTTCAATGTAAGACCCCACACGCCATATTTGGATGAGATATAGCTTCTCATTGGCTCAAATATACCCATGCGCACCTCCAAAATGACCACTTTCGCCACTACTCTTCGACTGCGCATGCGCGACATGACATCAAGGTCAATCTAAAGCAGCTCAAGCTTCCTCTACATGCCAAGCCCTTCAAGACAACACACTGCATACCATATTTGGACAATGGATGGCCAGCCTCGACCCCAAACTCCCACACCAAATGCCCGCTTTCTATACTACTGCCAGGCTGTACATGCACAGACAAAATCACTACTCCAGTTGGGGTCTAATCCAAGAGAGCTTCGAAATGAGACAACACACGGCCCATTTGCACCATGGATGGCTCACCGCACACCCAAACACCGAAACTGCTATCTATACTACACCGCAACTTTGCATGCACAGATTGACGCGACTTCAAATAGAAAGCTACTCCACGAAAGCTTCAATATGACACCCCACACGCCTCCACTGGGACCACGGATGGTCCATATATTGGCCGAACACGTCCATTCGAATGCCCCCTTTCGATAAAACTGTCCAATTTCCACTACACAGTCCAGTCGGAGTCTCACCCACGAAAGCTGCCAACTGACACCCCACAAGACCCATTTGGACAAAGGGTGGTCCCTAGATCGCCGAAAACACGTCCCTGTGCATCCCCCAAAATGCCCTCCTTCTTTACTACTGCCCAACTGCACATGCGTAGCATGACGAGACTTCAGTAGAACTTCAAACTGACAATCTGCACATTAGTACCACGGAAAAACCACCCCCACCCACTCTCAAAAATGCCCGCTTTCGCACCTATTACTGATGGCATCACCGGTGACATCACATATGACGTGGGCATCTCCCAAGCTGTACGAGAGCTTCAATATAAGACCCTACACGCCATATTTGGATGAGATAAAGCGCCTCGATCGCTCAAATATGCACCTGCGCTCCTACTAAATGCCCCCTTTCGCCAATAGCCTCGGCTGCTCATGCGCAGAATGATGTCACTGCCCATCCAAACCAAGTACTTCAAGATGATACCCTCCTCGATCCGGTAGGCCCAATGTGGGCCCACCTAGACCCTTGTGACGGTCTGTCCAGTCCGTTTTTCCGCATTTTTTTCTCGGGGAAAATCCTAGTTTCACAACCACCCAGCTTGCCACGTGATTTCTCTTCTATTCCCACGTTGCCCTGGCAACTCCGTCACCGATCATGACCGTTGACCTGGATGTGACCTCGACCTGACGTGACGTCATCCCTCCACAACATACCCATCTTCAAACCTCCAGCCTCAATTATCCTAATGAATTTCACCTTTCCCTACTACTACAGCACACCACCAGATTAAATGGCGTTCTTGTCCAAGGGGTCCTTCGTGTCCAAATGTGTGTCTGAATAACTCGATTTATACTCTCTTTTTTTTTACGAAATAACATATGCTGCTGTCATATCCAATCATAACGCAGTCGAGCTCGAAGTTTCACATATTGTGTACATATATTTTCTCTTGCCGTTACATTAAAATACAGTTATTTTTATGACATTTTAGTCTTTCGATTTCAACCGCATCATGTTTAGGCCAAAATGCCGCCTTATCGTACCATCTCTTTTACACGAAACTTGTGTGTGTGTTATGAGGGAGTGGCGGTGGGGGTGGATTATGTGCTGTGAATAAGTATAATATACAAAACTTGGTCTCTGGTATGGGCGATGGAATCGTTGATTCTTTGTAGTCTTACGATATTTCACAGTAGCATACAGTGATAATTTGTTACACTCTGGCTATGTTCCGCAGGTGTTTGTTGATTTGTGGACAGTTTAAGGTCGTTATATGGTTGAACCCGACGTCAAATTTAACTCTATTTCTAACTCTCTTGCTTTTCGACATTCTAACTCAGAGCTCAGAGTTTATATATTTAAGGTTAATTGTTTAATTACGTATATTTTGCTTGAAGTACACAGACAACCACGTGGGATTTGTCGTCTATCTTTTTACTTATGTGAATACATTTTTATGTACACTTTGAACGTGAATAGAAATGTCACAAGAAAATGGTGAAATAAGTTTTGAATAATAAATTTAAATGTTCCTTTCTTGTGGCTTTGGCTTGGTCAGTCTTCTTTTTTCTTCTTTTTCATACCGGAAAAAAAATTACAGGAGTCTAATCGACAATGTGGGTTTTGTCATTTAGCGACCAACAAGGTCAACAATGATCGTGACTCTCATCTTTGACCTATTGACCTCACTTTGGTTGCAGGTCGCTCTTTCCATGGAGGTTAATAAAGATATGTTCTATATATGGTATGTATTTACCTCCATGCTCTACCTAACAAGATAGAAATCTGCTGAAAGCATTGGAGTGAAATCCGTTAAATCGTTAAAACGTTATGAAACCAGATAACGAAAGTTTAAGACGAGAAAACACACCTTTACTGGAGAGGGGGGTCACCCAGATCGCCCTTTAATAGTATTACACCTGAGCGACACATCTTCAGTGAGGGGATCACATAGACCGCCCTTTCTTGTATTTAGACGTAATATATTACACCTGAGCGACACATCTTTTGTGAGGGGATCACGTAGACCGTCCTATTATGTAAATAGACGTAGTATTACACCTGAGCGACACATCTTTATCCAGGGGGTCACTTAGACCGCCCTACCCTGTATATGGACCTAGCATTAGGCCTGAGCGACACATCTTTACTCATTGGATCACGCAAACCGCCCTTCACTGTATACAGACGTAGTATTACACCTGAGCATACACATCTTTACCATGCTTAATGAGGGGATCACGTAGACCGCCCTTGCCTGTAAATAGACGTAGTACTACACCTGAGCGACACATATTTACCGAAGAGATCACGTAGACCGCCTTTTCCTGTATTTTGACCAAGTATTACACCGGAGCGACAAATATTTACCCAGGGGATCACGTAGACCGCCCTTTCCTGTATATAGCTGTAGTATTTCATCTGACCGACACATCTTCAGCGAAGGGATTACAAAAGAGATTACACCTGAGCGACAATCGCCCTTTCCTGTATATAGACATATACACGTTTGATATTCAAGGCCAGAATCTCACAACAATCACTTTATTATAACACCATGCAACCAGCTATTCCTCTGCTGCCTTACTGGTGGGTGTAAAAAGAGGAAGCAGCTATTATCATTTGTATACCATTTGCTATGAGCCTACCGGTTTCGAACCCTGTTAATCGCAGGAGGCTGCTATAAAAAATGAAATCGCAGGAGGCTGCTATATTGACCTTTGTCTATGGGCAATGTGTTGTCTTGTGGAGGAGCGAGATGTTGCTCTCGAATTGTGAGTGTGTAGTTGTAAATGCATTTTACGTCAGGACGTCGGGATCAGTATTGATAGAGGCTCCATAGTAACTCCTTTACTTCACCATTGTTTAAACCATATCAGCTTATACAATTTCCCCTTACAGTTTCTGTACTCAGCACAGTTTAACAGTTTATTTCAGGGTTTTATGTAAAGGAAAACAAAAGTCATATTAGTATAACATAAACATATAGGGATATCTATTACATAATATATCACATGGAAATATACAAAAAAAAAATAAATAATAATACTAGACCAGATGAAGTCCAGAGTTACTGATTATGTTACAGCTGTTACGTTATTTTCACCATGCGTATCCATGGAATAGGGCACTTGAACTCTCATGAACTTTCAATACATGCAGGTTGCAGAGCTCGTATATCCATAATATAAAAAACAGTCTGTCTTAGTAGGGTTATTTTTCTTGGTCTTGCCGTTTCACAAAATCTATTCCTTAGCAGCATGATGCATCTGAATACAGAAAGCGATTCAACATTCATGTAAATTATGTAATTAACCATCTATTCAGTTATTTTTAAGCTATCCTATATGACGGGTTAGCTCTATTCTTGAAAAGATGTAGTTGCATGCATAGCTCATAGCTGAAAATGCAACTTGTTTTCTTTTTAACCTGGTCAATTTTAAACAGCTTGATAGTCATTACACATGTTGTTAACTGGAAAGCATTTATCACAGACATATTAATGAGTGTATTGACAGTCATGTCCTGAAAGGTAATCATAGGCGGAAGAATGTTCTGTTTGGATTACAAATTAGAGCCTAACAATTCACAAAATATATGTTCCAAATGAAATGATTCAGTTTCAATGCGATTCTACAGAAAGACTACAGAAATAATACCTAAGTAAAATCACTAAATCTCATGACTGATTTGTTACCTTGGGGTTTAAACAACATATAAACGTTTGATATTCAAGGCCTTAATATCCTGGTCGATGCAAATATGATATTTTTTGGTTATCCTATCCTTGAGATACTGTATTATATTATGATAATTCATGACATCATAAAAGTGAAATAGAATTTTTAAGTATTTTTGAGGCAGGTTGAAGAGAGACTATATGGTGGAGTGATTATCATGGATAATGTTAAACAGATTTTAGGAATAAATAAATTAAAATTTTAATAAGCAAACATTGTAATTAGTATACGTGTAGTATTGGGTAAATCGCCTTTTCATACGCTCCACGTAAATGAACACCTGAAGTTGAACTCTAAAGTCGAAGGGGTGTATACGCAAATAGGCCAACCGGCTATACCATTGTTGATGTTGTTGACATTGCGACTTCGACGCAAAGTCTCTGGACAACTTTGTTTTGCCATAGTACGTGGATTTCGATGCAGATCGATGTGATGTGAAAGATTTTTATGGTTATGAGACAATAGTTATAAAATGTATCGATTTCAGCTGTTTCCAGTGCGGTATCGTATGATTCCTTCACCCACCCGCTTCTGTCAATGTCGCAGACTCATGAATATTTACGAGGACCCGTCGAAGCGATGACGCCAAGACATGAATATTTATGAGATGATGAGGGCGGTCTACGTAGTGTTTACCCTATGAAACACTGAGGACAGCACACAAGACACATGACAGGACGCTTACATGGTGCAATAAAGGGGCGGTAAGCGATCGTGTGAATGTAAAAAAAAAATAATCCAAATACGAAGAACGAAGAAAAAACAATTCGTGAAGAATTCAAGTGTGTCTTTATTAGCTACCACGCTGTTTAATAGTGCTGTTAACGTCATTACATGCAGCGGAGTAAACATCGAAAAACGTTGGAAATTGTCCACAGTTGACAACATGTTTCATTATATACTCCAAAACTGTAAACAAAATAACCCATTTAAGTAACTTGAGTGATATTTAAGGACGGTTTTCAGATGTGGAAAATGTTTTATAGGCCATTGGAATTTCAAAATTGGACCACGGAATCGAAGAAGAGGATTTGTGGGGATTTCTTTAGCACGTGTCATAAACGAGCCAACCAACGAAAGAAGAAAGTAGATGTAGTTCCATGCTTTCTAAATGCTAGTAAGGGGCCCTTAGTGAGCTTCCAAAAATGGCACCAATTACTGTCCAAGCCAGTCTGCTTGCAAGCTGGTGAAGATTGCTCATAGATATCCGGCGAGCTGGAGAATGACCTAATTAAAGGTCATATCGCCTGGTTACAGTGATGCTCCTTCCACTTCTGCTCACAGACCCTCGCATGAAGTTAAATGCTACGGGGCATTCATCAACACTGACTGACGCTGTGAGTGGTTCCGGCTCAACCTCGGAACGTAAATAACGAATCTCACAAAACGAGGAACGCAAAATTATAACTTGGTGGAACAGAGAACAGAGAATTAAAATAGGAAAATACGGTGAACGTGGAATACGTCCAGAACGTGTGTACGCAAAATTAGTTTTTCTCAGAACTGAGAACGGATAATAAAAATTACCCCAAAACGGCGTACGAACATTATAATTTTTTACCTTTGCCGGGCGATTCAAAATCCAACGTAACAGTCCGTCCATCTAGGAACAGTTAGATTATGGCGGGCTTCGTTCTCAATTCTGATTGGTCAGTCGCGACAGCTGATCAGTGCGTGATCTCTCTTGCCGGAGGCGTGTCGCGACTGACCAATCAGAATTGAGAACGAAGCCCGCCATAATCTAACTGTCCCTAGATGGACGGACAGTTACGTTGGATTTTGAATTGCCCGGCAAAGGTAAAAAATTGCACAAATTTACTAATTTGACGACGGGAATATATAAAGTGATACTTGTAGAATATGCTGATGTATTTTGTTTGGCGGTAAACCGTTTCTTTCTCGATTCACCCAAAGTCCGTTTCACACCTTGATGTGGATTTATATAAAGCATGGGGTTATATATAGAGACCCCATATTTCGACACTTCACCCTAATACTACCGCCCACACCCCCCAAAACTCTTGTTTTGCGGGCCTGTGGTCTGAAGTTGCCAACTCTAATACAGGCTAATTTCGACTGTAATGCTGGTCTCTGATTGGGCGATGGGTTTTCAAACACCCACTCATTCAATGAAAATCATATATACTCTCCTTGGAGTAGGAGGAGATCGATACGAATATTAATAATAATATTATAATTAATAACTGACCAAAAACAAACCCCTGTGCTACGACTCTATAATTTGGATAAAGGCTTACATGTACCGAAAGGTATTGGACGACAAGAATATGATATCTTGCTGGTATAAGTGAACAGGAATACATGATGCAGTGACATATAGGCCCCTACTGATATGGCGATAGCAACAAATTGATGTATTACCATCGTCTCTCCGTCTGTTGACCCTTCTCTTGATTAGCTTGTGTTCACAGGAATCTATCTTTGTGGATATTCATTGCATAGTGTCATGCCGTACGAACAAACTCTTGCTAAATGATTTACGATTGTTTCATGTGAAAGGAAATTTCCAGATATTTTTCGCCACAATAAATGCATTATGAATAATTGGAGTGATATGCAAGAGGTGGGAAAAATTGACGACGTCTTGCGACTAAAAAACAACTATATGACTCAAAAGGAAAGCTTCCCTCGGTACCGCACATTCAGATCCTAGAATACGGTTGATACTCGGACGTAGCCTTAGTATCTCAGCGGCGCTTTTATTGCAGATGTTCATGTGGAGTCTATACAGTATCCACACGGTCCCTAGTATCGGATTAAGAGAATTCAGATACGCTAGCTCAGGAGCTTTGATGACATCAGCTCAAACGAATAACCCATCTGATGTTAATAAATGGGCATCGAGGACGTTTTATGGAATAAACGCCTTAAAAGTCCGAGAGACCTAGCCAGAGGTGATCCAGCTTTAAAATAGTGATTTTTCGTTTTTAAGAATTAGTAGTATAATAAGTGGATATAGACTCACATTGACCTGGTGTAAGAATCTGGCGTCGAGGTCAAGTGCATTATAGTACGGGCGAAAACCGGCAAAAAAGAGCGCCGTCTCAAAAAGGACGCCGTATCATGTGGAGGTCATGTGGAGGTCACGTGATGGTCAAGTGCATGGGGCATGTATTCCTCCGCAGTGATGTGGTCTGGTGGTGATGCGGTCTGCCTCCGCGGACAGAAATTAGTCCCCAGACTTGGGGTCCCTACGGAAGGATTTTGCAAGTCATGGGTGGGTGTATGTAAAATGAGAATTTGTCTCGAAAATATTAAAAGTGGAACACGGACTTTACCCCTACAATAGAGGAAAACCCCTATCAACCCTATCCCAAAGGGCGAATATTGGTCCCTGGCTTATCGGGGCCTGCTGAGAGAGGTAGGGTGGGGGGGTGGGTGCATGTAAATTGAGGATTTGTCCCCGAAAATATAAAAAGCGGAACACGGACTTTACCCCTACAATAGAGGAAAACCCCTATCAACCCTATCCCAAAGGACTAATATCGGTTCTCGGGCACCTCTCTCCCTGGCTGCTGAGAGAGGTAGGGGGGGGTGCATGTAAATTGATGATTTGTCCCCGAAAATATAAAAAGCGGAACACGGACTTTACCCCTAAAATAGGGGAAAACTCCTATCAACCACGTCTAGTGGGGCTTATCGGAGCCTGCCGACAGAGGTAGGATCGGGCAGTGGGTGCATGTCAATTGAGGATTTGTCCCGAAAACATAAAAAGCGGAACACGGACTTTACCCCTAAAATAGGGGAAAACCCCTATCAACTCTAGCCAAAAGGGCTAATATCGGTCCCCGGGCTTATCGGGGCCTGCCTATCAAGTCAATGGAGTGGGTGCATGTAAAATTAGGATTTTTTCCCGAAAATATAAAAAGCGGAACACTGACTTTACCCTACAATAGGGGTCTGTATTATACAATATACAGGCCTGTATGGGGTATGGGGATGGTCATTTTTTTGCATTTTACTATGGGTTGTGGGGTCTCGTTTTTCTCGTCTCGCCACGAAAAACACGATGGGCGGGGTCCTGGAGCGAATCGGTGAAATTTTTCGAAAAAGGTCCAGCCTGGGAAATTCACACACGTTCATTGTGATATGGGTTGTTTGGATTTGTTTTTCACGTCTCGTCATTTAGAACACGATGGGCAGGGAGTTGGAGCGAAACGGTGAAATTTTTGGAAAAAGTCACCGAGGTCTGTATATAGCCCCATAGGCTGGCTATAGGAGGGATAGGTCCAACCTGGGAAATTCGCACACGTTCATTGTGATATGGGTTGTTTGGATTTGTTTTTCACGTCTCGTCATTTAGAACACGATGGGCAGGGTCCTGGGGCGAAACGGTGAAATTTTTGGAAAAAGTCACCGAGGTCTGTATATAGCCCCATAGGCTGGCTATGGCGTGTATAGGTCCAGCCAGGGAAATTCACGCACGTTCATTGTGATATGGGTTGTTTGGAATTGTTTTTCACGTCTCGTCATTTAGAACATGACGGGAAGGTTCCCGGAGCGAAACGGTGACATTTTTGGAAGAAGTTCACCGAGGCCTGGGAAGGTCCATTTGGCTCCATATGGGCTATGGAGGTATAGGTCCATACTGGGTGAACGTTTTGGGGTCAGGTGAGCCCCTAATGCTCCTATGGTGTCGTATGAGGTCTTATTTTGAAGCTCTCGTGGAGGAGCATCCGACTGGACTAATGGTTTGTCCGTGTTCAATAGTCTGCGCATGCGCAGTCTGGCCGTAGTATAGAAAGCAGGCATTTTGGGGGTATGTGGGGGTGTGTTTGGGGCAGAGATGGACCGCTATGGGTCCGAATGGGTCGTGCAATGTGTCAAAGTGAAGCTTGTGTAGGGTAGAGTCAGAATGGTGTGTTTTTATGTGCAAGTCGCGTCAATCTGCGCATGCGCAGTTGATTGTAGTAAGTAAAGTGGCAATTTTGGGGCAGTTCTGGAAGGTATTTGGTGTAGAGATGGACCATCCTTGGTCCGAATGCGTCCTGGGGGGTGTCATGTTGTAGTTCTCGGGGTGTATACCCCGATTTGAGGGATGTTTACGTCATCTGTGACGTCATCGGTGACGTCATCAGTAGGAGTAGTAGCCAAAGTGGGCATTTTGGGGCAAGGAAAGAAGGTATTTGGTGTAGAAATGGTCCATTCTTGGTCCGAATGGGTCGTCGGAGGTGTCATGTTGTAGCTCTCGGGGTGTAGATCCCGATTTGAGGAGTGTCCACGTCATCTGTGACTGCATCGGTGACGTCATCAGTACGAGTAGTAGCGAAAGTGGGCATTTTGGGGCAGTGAAAGAAGGTATTTGGTGTAGAGATGGCCCATTCTTGATCCGAATATTGGTCCCTGGCTTATCGGGGCCTGCTGAGAGAGGTAGGGTGGGGGAGTGGGTGCATGTAAATTGAGGATTTGTCCCCGAAAATATAAAAAGTGGAACACGGACTTTACCCCTACAATAGAGGAAAACCCCTATCAACCCTATCCCAAAGGACTAATATCGGTTCCCGGGCTTATCGGGTTCTGCCTGGAGTGGGTGTATGTAAATTGAGGATTTGTCCCGAAAATATAAAAAGCGGAGCACGGACTTTTTATGCTACAATAGAGGGAAACCCCTATCAACCCTATCCCAAGGGGCGAATATCGGTCCCTGACTTATCGGGGCCTGCTGAGAGAGGTAGGGTGGGGGAGTGGTTGTATGTAAATTGATGATTTGTCCCCGAAAATATAAAAAGCGGAACACGGACTTTACCCCTAAAATAGGGGAAAACTCCTATCAACCACGTCTAGTGGGGCTTATCGGAGCCTGCCGACAGAGGTAGGATGGGAGAGTGGGTGCATGTAAATTGAGGATTTGTCCCGAAAACATAAAAAGCGGAACACGGACTTTACCCCTAAAATAGGGGAAAACCCCTATCAACTCTAGCCAAAAGGGCTAATATCGGTCCCCGGGATTATCGGGGCCTGCCTATCAAGTCAATGGGGTGGGTGCATGTAAAATTAGGATTTTTTCCCGAAAATATAAAAAGCGGAACACTGACTTTACCCTACAATAGGGGTCTGTATTATACAATATACAGGCCTGTATAAGGTATGGGGATGGTCATTTTTTTGCATTTTACTATGGGTTGTGGGGTCTCGTTTTTCTCGTCTCGCCACGAAAAACACGATGGGCGGGGTCCTGGAGCGAATCGGTGAAATTTTTCGAAAAGTCACGGAGGTCTGTATATAGGCCCATATAGCTTGATACTGGCTATGGGAGGGATAGGTCCAGCCTGGGAAATTCACACACGTTCATTGTGATATGGGTTGTTTGGATTTGTTTTTCACGTCTCGTCATTTAGAACACGATGGGCAAGGAGTTGGAGCGAAAAGGTGAAATTTTCGGAAAAAGTCACGAAGGTCTGTATATAGCCCCATAGGCTGGCTATGGGAGGGATAGGTCCAGCCTGGGAAATTCACACACGTTCATTGTGATATGGGTTGCTTGGATTTGTTTTTCACGTCTCGTCATTTAGAACACGATGGGCGGGGTCCTGGAGCGAAACGGTGAAATTTTTGGAAAAAGTCACCGAGGTCTGTATATAGCCCCATAGGCTGGCTATAGGAGGGATAGGTCCAACCTGGGAAATTCGCACACGTTCATTGTGATATGGGTTGTTTGGATTTGTTTTTCACGTCTCGTCATTTAGAACACGATGGGCAGGGTCCTGGGGCGAAACGGTGAAATTTTTGGAAAAAGTCACCGAGGTCTGTATATAGCCCCATAGGCTGGCTATGGCGTGTATAGGTCCAGCCAGGGAAATTCACGCACGTTCATTGTGATATGGGTTGTTTGGAATTGTTTTTCACGTCTCGTCATTTAGAACATGACGGGAAGGTTCCCGGAGCGAAACGGTGACATTTTTGGAAAAAGTTCACCGAGGCCTGGGAAGGTCCATTTGGCTCCATACGGGCTATGGAGGTATAGGTCCATACTGGGTGAACCTTTTGGGGTCAGGTGAGCCCCTAATGGTCCTATGGTGTCGTATGAGGTCTTATTTTGAAGCTCTCGTGGAGGAGCATCCGACTGGACTAATGGTTTGTCCGTGTTCAATAGTCTGCGCATGCGCAGTCTGGCCGTAGTATAGAAAGCAGGCATTTTGGGGGTATGTGGGGGTGTGTTTGGGGCAGAGATGGACCGCTATGGGTCCGAATGGGTCGTGCAATGTGTCAAAGTGAAGCTTGTGTAGGGTAGAGTCAGAATGGTGTGTTTTTATGTGCAAGTCGCGTCAATCTGCGCATGCGCAGTTGGTTGTAGTAAGTAAAGTGGCAATTTTGGGGCAGTGCTGGAAGGTATTTGGTGTAGAGATGGACCATCCTTGGTCCGAATGCGTCCTGGGAGGTGTCATGTTGTAGTTCTCGGGGCGTATACCCCGATTTGAGGGATGTTTACGTCATCTGTGACGTCATCGGTGACGTCATCAGTAGGAGTAGTAGCCAAAGTGGGCATTTTGGGGCAAGGAAAGAAGGTATTTGGTGTAGAGATGGCCCATTCTTGGTCCGAATGGGTCGTCGGAGGTGTCATGTTGTAGCTCTCGGGGTGTAGATCCCGATTTGAGGAGTGTCCATGTCATCTGTGACTTCATCGGTGACGTCATCAGTACGAGTAGTAGCGAAAGTGGGCATTTTGGGGCACTGAAAGAAGGTATTTGGTGTAGAGATGGCCCATTCTTGGTCCGAATGCGTCCTGTGGGGTGTCATCTTGTAGTTCTCGGGGTGCAGACCACGATTTGAGGGATGTTCACGTCATCTGTGATGTCATTGGTGACGTCATCAGTAGGAGTAGTAGCCAAAGTGGGCATTTTGGGACAGTGAAAGAAGGTATTTGGTGTAGAGATGGACAATCCTTGGTCCGAATGCGTCGTGGGAAGTGTCATCTTGCAGTTCTCGGGGTGTAGACTCCATTTGTGGGATGTCCACAGCATCTGTGATGTCATCGGTGACGCCACCAGTACGAATAGTAGCGAAAGTGGGCATTTTGGGGGAGTGAAGGAAGGTATTTGTTGTAGAGATGGACCATCCATATTTGTCATGCATTATACGATATCTTTGCTGTCACGTCATCGGTGACGTCATCAGTACGAGTAGTAGCGAAAGTACATGGTGTAGACCACAACTTGAGTGATTTTCATGTGATCTGTGACGTCATTGGTGACGAGTGGTAGCGAAATTTTGATTAGTCATCCAATACATATGGAATGATGAGGGACACGAGTTAATCTCTATATGTACAGACACCACCACACACCAATAATACCACCACACACACACACACTACCACACACCACCACCAACACCACCACCGCTCGTCAACGCCCGGTGGTGGTGGTGGTAGCTCCCGTGGGTCGGAGCTCCGCTGTATTATACAATCGAATAGCGGTTGTCTTGAATAACAACAAGTTCAGCAATATTCATACAGTTTATTATCCCCAATGTTACATCATACCCAGGCTGGGGGAGCCGCCCTGGATACGTTTAGTATGTTCACAACAAAGCAAATTGAAATATAAAACACCATGTTTTATTATTTAACGCACCGTCACATTAGGTACAAGTTTTTACTGAGCTCTATTCAACGATCAGCATGTAGACATATAGAGTATGTACGGCATGTTATAGTATTGATCAGCGCATGGGTGAAGCATTCAGCCGATGGTGTAGTCGGTCAGCTTGGTAACGAAAAACGTGACATTGGTCATCCTCTCTACGACCCACTGGGTGTTGGGGCGTTGTTGTTGGGCCCATTCCAAGGGATCCACGGTATCCAGTTTCTCCAGCATCATCTCTAGCGAAGCCCTATCCGTGATGGTAAACGGTTGGTCAAACACCCGTATGCTACTGCTCGGGTAAAAGTATCGGACTTGGTCTGCCTCCTTATGCTGCAGCACATAACCAAACGCCAGATTCAACTTGAAGGTCGTAGTTTGATCGTTGAAGATGGCTTCCACGTAGCTGCGTAGATGGGCAAGGTCGGTCAGCCGGAAATTGTAGATATCTTGAATAGGGCGATGACGGTGGAAACGGTACCGGATCATGGGCCAATGGCGCCGATAGATGTCACTCACTGGATGATCGTCGTGTAACACATCGCTAGGAACATTTATGGATTCGTCCGCGAAGTGTACTTTGCCCTCTACGTCGTACAAAATCTGGCTCAAGGTCTTGTCGTCGGAATTTGACTGTTGAATTAGGGCGACATCATCATCATCAGCCCTCGTGCGATGGGTGGGAGTTCCCTCTGTCTCGATACTGATGCCTACGGGCTTCTCTACCAGCAAACGTGGCTGCGGAACAGGGTGTCGTGTGCGTTGGTGTCGCAGCAACTGACTGGTCAGTTTGAAAAGCCGACCACATTTTTCACATGGACGCTTGGGTGGCCCATGAATTGAACGTTTATGGCGCTGTGAATGATCCGGGCGCTGAAACGACGGTGTACATATCGTACGGCTATACCGGGTGGTTCCGTCGTGCTTGGCAGCCTCATGGCGGCCCAAGTCGTGCAGACGAGTGAATGATTTGGAGCACGTAGTACAAGTGAACATCTTGGTGGTTGACAGAGTATCTGATGAAACGGCCAGGCCGCTTCCCTTTTATAGCACGCTAGCTGGTGATCTATTTTTAGCACACTCAGTTCAACTACTCCCAAGTCGAGGCCTAAGATGTACTGGTGTACAACTGAACCGCGTTGAGCGCGCGCGCGTGTGTACATCCGGGACCTTGTCAACATCCGGGTTTTCCAGTGGGGTTTTCCCCTCGTTTCACCGTCTACCATACGGGTACTGTGGTTTTACATCCGGGTCCGCATCTTACCTCCCGGGTTTTCCATGTTTACTGTCACGTGTCCGGAACCGGAAGTTGTTACAAGACAGGTGGCGCCGTGAGGTCACTTCCGCTTCCGTTCACGTGACCGGAACTGACCTTTGACCCTGCGCGCAATTTTTATCCGGTATTGTTAGCGCGCGCAGGGTCAAAGGTCAAACACAAACACAAACACACACACGTACGCAATGTGGCTCAGTCGTACACCAGTACATCTCGGTCATCGGTTTGGAGGTACTTGAAGTGAGTGTGCTAAAAATAGATCACCAGCTAGCGTGCTATAAAAGGGAAGCGGCCTGGCCGTTTCATCAGACACTCTGTCAATCACCAAGATGTTCACTTGTACTACGTGCTCCAAATCGTTTACTCGTCTGTACGACTTGCGCCGCCATGAGGCCACCAAGCACGACGGAACCACCCGGTATAGCTGCACGAGGTGTGGGAAACTATCTATTCGCCTGGACATTCTACGGTGTCACGAACGGACAGTGCATGGGGCACCCACGCATCTATGCGAGGAATTTGGTCGGCTACCCAGTTTGTTGCTGCGACACCAACGTACACACCACCCTGATCCGCATCCACGTTTGCAGGTAGAGGAGCCCGTAGGCAACAGTGTCGAGACAGCGGGAACTCACACCCACCGCACGAGGGCCGATGATGATGATGTCGCCCTAATTCAACAGTCAACTTCCGACGACAAGACCTTGGGGCAGATTTTGTACGACGTGGGGGGGGGAGGAAGTACACTTCGCGGATGAACCCATAAATGTTCCTAGCGATCTGTTACACGGAGACCATCCAGTGAGTGACATTTATCGGCGCCATTGGCCCATGATACGGCACTGTTTCCACCGTCATCGCCCTATTCAAGATATCTACAATTTCCGACTGACCGACCTCGCCCGTTTACACAGCTACCTGGAAGCCATCTTCAATGATCAAGCTACGTCCTTCAAATTAAATCTGGCGTTTGGTTATGTGCTGCAGCATAAGGTGACAGGCCAAGTCCGATACTTTTACCCGAGCAGTAACATCCGGGTATTTGACCAATCGTTTACCATCACGGATAGGGCGTCGTTAGAGACGATGCTGGAGAAACTGGACACCGTGGATGCCTTGGAATGGGCCCAACAACAACGTCCCAACATCAAGTGGACAGTGGAGAGGATGACCAATGTCACGTTTTTCGTTACCAAGCTGATCGACCACCCCATCGGCTGAATGCTTCACCCATGCACTGATCAATACTATAACATGCCGTACATACTCTATATGTCTACATGCTGATCGTTGAATAGAGCTCAGTCAAAACTTGTACCTAATGTGACGGTGCGTTAAATAATAAAACATGGTGTTTTATATTTCAATTTGCTTTGTTGTGAACATACTAAACGTACCCAGGGCGGCTCCCACAGCCTGGGTATGATGTAACATTGGGGATAATAAACTGTATGAACATTGCTGAACTTGTTGTTATTCAAGACAACCCATATTCGATTGTATAATACAGCGGAGCTCCGAGCTCCGGAGCTCCGAGCTCCGGAGCTCCGACCCACGGGAGCTACCACCACCACCGGGCGTTGACAAGCGGTGGTGGTGTTGGTGGTGGTGTGTGGTAGTGTGTGTGTGTGTGGTGGTATTATTGGTGTGTGGTGGTGTCTGTACATATAGAGATTAACTCGTGTCCCTCATCATTCCATATGTATTGGACGACTAATCAAAATTTCGCTACCACATTGATGACGTCACCAATTACGTCACAGATCACATGAAAATCACTCAAACTGTGGTCTACGCCATGTACTTTCGCTACTACTCGTACTGATGACGTCACCGATGACGTGACAGCAAAGATATGGTATAATGCATGACAGATATGGATGGCCAATCTCTACAACAAATACCTTCATTCACTCCCCCAAAATGTCCACTTTGGCTACTACTCGTACTGATGACGTCACCAATGACGTCACAGCTGCTGTGGACATCCCGCAAATCGTGGAAAAAAATTGGCACTGAGCCAATTATAAAACATGTTCTTTCGCTACTATTTGTAATGATGACGTCACCGATGGCGTCACAGATGCTGTGGACATCTCTCAAATGGAGTCTACACCCCGAGAACTGCAAGATGACACTTCCCACGACGCATTCGGACCAAATATTGTCCATCTCTACACCAAATACCTTCTTTCACTGTTCCAAAATGCCCACTTTGGCTACTACTCCTACTGATGACGTCACCAATGACGTCACAGATGACATGAACATCCCTCAAATCGTGGTCTGCACCCCGAGAACTACAAGATGACACCCCACAGGACGCATTTGGACCAAGAATGGGCCATCTCCCTGCCCATCGTGTTCTAAATGACGAGACGTGAAAAACAAATCCAAACAACCCATATCACAATGAACGTGTGTGAATTTCCCAGGCTGGACCTATCCCTCCCATAACCAGTATCAAGCTATATGGGCCTATATACAGACCGCCGTGACTTTACGAAAAATTTCACCGATTCGCTCCAGGACCCCGCCCATCGTGTTTTTCGTGGCAAGACGAGAAAAACGAGACCCCACAAGCCATAGTAAAATGCAAAAAAATGACCATCCCCATACCCCATAGAGGCCTGTATATTGCAGGCCCCGATAAGCCCGGGGACCGCTATTAGCCCATTTGGCTAGAGTTGATAGGGGTTTTCCCCTATTTTAGGGGTAAAGTCCGTGCTCCGCTTTTTATATTTTCGGGACAAATCCTCAATTTACATGCACCCACCCCCCCATCCTCCCTCTGTCGGCAGGCTCCGATAAGCCCCATTAGACGTGGTTGATAGGAGTTTTCCCCTATTTTAGGGGTAAAGTCCGTGTTCCGCTTTTTATATTTTCGGGGACAAATCCTCAATTTACATGCACCCACTCTCTCACCCTACCTCTCTCAGCAGGCCCCGATAAGCCAGGTACCGATATTCGCCCTTTGGGATAGGGTTGATAGGGGTTTTCCTCTATTGTAGCGGTAAAGTCCGTGCTCCGCTTTTTATATATTCGGGACAAATCCTCAATTTACATACACCCACGCTAGGCAGAACCCGATAAGCCCGGGAACCGATATTAGTCCTTTGGGATAGGGTTGATAGGGGTTTTCCTCTATTGTAGGGGTAAAGTCCGTGTTCCGCTTTTTATATTTTCGGGGACAAATCCTCAATTTACATGCACCCACCCCCCCACCCTACCTCTCTCAGCAGGCCCCGATAAGCCAGGGACCAATATTCGCCCTTTGGGATAGGGTTGATAGGGGTTTTCCTCTATTGAAGGGGTAAAGTCCGTGTTCCGCTTTTTATATTTTCGGGACAAATTCTCATTTTACATACACCCACCCATGACTTGCAAAATCCTTCCGTAGGGACCCCAAGTCCCCGACTCAAATGAATGGACGGCATACAAGTCCGTACATGCACTCCTAATCACGTGACCGCCGCATGATGGAAGAAACCCAGAACCAAGTCTGTACATGCATTCCATATGGTCCTGGAGTAGCGCTTCACTGACACCTCATTCGACCCAATCGGTCCATGCAGCGTATTTAAAGTCTGGGGACTAATTTCTGTCCGCGGAGGTAGACCACATCCCCGCCAGACCTCATCACTGCGGAGGAATACATGCCCCATGCACTTGACCATCACGTGACCTCCACATGACCTCCACATGAGACGGCGTCCTTTTTGAGACGGCGCACTCTTTTGCCGGTTTTCGCCCCTACTATAATGCACTTGACCTCGACGCCAGATTCTTACGCCAGGTCAATGTGAGTCTAGATCCACTTACTATATATACTATTAGTATTATTCAACTATAGATTTCACTTATCATTTAGAGAAAACGAGAACATGGAGAAATTATTTATTTCTGATGAAAATGAGTGTTTTTAAGTTGGCCAGGTATGAAATCTGCGTGTCGTACTCAGTCAGACAGGGGATTAACACCTTTCCGCGATCCCCCAGCAGGTGTCCGAACACTGAACAATGTGTATTGTGGCTAACACTGCTTGATCGGTGGTTAATTGCCTGTAAGCCCGATCTTCCCCAAACAGAGACCTAGCCAGAGGCTCACTATACACCTCTTGTCTTCTTGCTTACTTTCTCGACAAGCTGTTGACCAATTTTATCATATTATATATTTTCTGAAAGCTGTTCTTGTGTTGAAACTGGATATTATTACGATTTCGCATTTGTTCCAAGAATAAATATTTTACACAGCTTTGAACAGTAGTATTTTCGAAAAGTATACCCAATTTTTCACAGCACATATCTTCTACATGCAAAGTGATTGAAAGGCATATATTATTAGCTATCTGAACTGTATTTGAAGTACAGTTCACTAGTTCTATATATGCTAAACAAAATTTGAAAATTTCAAGACTTTAGGTCCATAAGTGTGGAAGTTATCAGAGTTGAAATCTCTAGGTCCATACCAAATTTAAAACGGAGAAAACGGCAGAAAACCGAAGACGGGTACATCCTTGCGACTTTATTCATTTTATTGCATAAATATATTTCCTTACTTTTTAATAAAGTTACAGCTAATACTACTTTTTTGTGTCCAAGTCATTAAAAAGGCGAAATCAAAGTGATTTTTGGTAAATTTTCCAGTAAGTTTCGCCGACGATTGTCATTTTCACACCTCTTGAGTTGTGCATCGCGGGGGCACCACGGGAGCTCTGGGTAAATGTCAAGCAATTGGAGTAGACGAGTTGCTGTAAAGGGTCAAGCGATTAGTCTTTGTGAATTATTAATCAAGTTCGTGTATTGGGAAACGAAACGAGGTTTCCATAAAACGTTGTTGAGAAGCCGCTCAGAAAATATAAAATACTTACAGAAAACCCCTTTAAAATATATGATTCTTTGGTATAGTTGAAGTACAGAAGCTCAGTTTATATTTCCATAGTTTGGATTGGATGAAATCAGCGTAAAAAAAACCTTATTTTTACATTTCTGTCTGTAGTGTATTGATCGAATAGTCCGATCCGTTCTTTTGGCCTTTCTTATGACAGTTTTGAGCCATCGATTACGAACAGTTATTTTCCTGGAATTATAAGATGCATCGGCTAAGTATAAAAGCAAAGACATTATTTGTACCCCCAGTTCTCAATTAAGGAGGGGATAGATGTAGTGTATTGATCGAATAGTCCGATCCGTTCTTTAACCAGTAATGTTCCAGTTATGGTTTTATGGGTAACTTCCATACCAGCGTGGATGATGTAAAACACGTGAAATACAGTTCGGTTGATTTGTAGCATTTATGCTTTATTCTTGACTCATCGTCCTAATCAGGATATGACACTGTACACCTTCTGCGTCACGTAATTTTTCGCGATGAGATAAAAATGGCTGCTTCCCCAGATCAGCTTGACCCAGTTGATCGTAAGGAGTACTTACTTTATTTTATATAGGTTCCTATTACAAAGGTTAGACTGTTAAAGAAATATAACTAACTATTTCACTGTCGTTGAGGGCGATAAACTATTATTTTTATTACAATTTGTGAAGTCATGTTTCTGCTTTTAAGTCGACGTGGGCGCCGCCATGTTGCCTGTAGGGTGACGTGACTGATGACGTCAGCATTCAGGACAACGTCACGGCTAACGCTTGATCCAGGAACGTTCCAACTTTGGACATTTGATTCACTCTGGGTCCGAGTTTTAATTCACGGAAAAAACTGGCGCGGCAAATCCCACGGAGGTAATTCCTAAAAGGAAAGTGGTTTAGGTTATATCCACCAACTGAAAAATTTCTTCCGCAGGTTTTTCAACTGAGACTTACCCGAGTCAGTTTGGTCAAATTTGAGTTGAACGACGATGCTTCTAAATTCTTAAACATTTTCATGATTACGCTTGAACTACTAAAATCAACTGGAACGTCAGTGGATTTTCTGGGTTCATTCTCGTGCGAATTGTCGGCATGACCAACACGATCGACCATGACGTTGTGACGTTTTTAGATGAGTATACATTCACTTCCGCTCATCTAAAAACGTCACGCAGCATTGGCACAATGGCGGCGCCCAGTGCACGCTGTGGCGAGCAACAAAATATTCAATAGTTCTTTTATTTCGCATTCTATCAACATAAGTTTTATATAATAAATTTTGGAATACAATTACTGATAAATACAGTCCAACTTAAAAACAAGGTAAGTACTCCTTTAAGTCACGTCGCCACGCTTATCCAATCAAGGCAACCAATATTCCGATCGGCTGCTAGGGTTACTAGAGAAACGGTAAAACACCTCCTGCCTATTTTCGATGTTATTTCTGGGCAAATGATCGGAAAACATATTTCTTGCGTCCCATGGCTTTGTTGATTCGTAAATGTTATGAAAATGGACTTGCAGATATACTGTGGATAAGTGAGCTGGCGAGGGAATGATATTCCATTTATATACGGAATGGCGTGCTGTACTGAGGTCAAACGGAAACCAATGAGTGGTTTGTTTTGTTTAGCTGCATAAAACAAATAAACCCTTACGATACCAATTTCGCGTCTGTCTTTTTATAAATTAGCACAACAAATGATAATTGTACAATAAGTACAGGAAATGACATATACAATGTTACATGTACCTGTTAACTTGTTTGGGGAGGACCGGGCTTACTGGAAATAAACCACCGTTCAAGACATACTAGCCACAATACACATTGTTCAGGCACCTGAACGCGGAAAGGTGTTAATCCCCTGTCTGACTGAGTACTATCTGCAGATTTCATAACTGGCCAACTTTAAAAAATACTCATTTTCATCAGAGATAAATAATTTCTCCATGTTCGCGTTTTCTCTAAATGATAAAGTGAAATCTATATTTGAATAATCTTTAAAAACCGAAAACTCACTATTTTAAAGCTGGATCACCTCTGGCTAGGTCTCTCGGACCCTTAAATTCCCACCAAAACAATAAACCTACATATACTTGTCGAATTACATGTACAGAGAGCGGGCCTCGGGGACTAACAGTCCACCAGCGAAATCATACGATATACAAGTAATAAATTGGAGCGATTATGGCGGATGTATCCGTCTCGACATTAAAATAATCGATCGGTCATCAATTAAAGAAAGCAGTTTTCGTGCAGCCCTCTGTGCTTTTTGCTCGTTTTCTCTGTTTTAATAACATTCGTGCATTTGGTGTACCGTAACGCCTTTTTGAACACACATTCAATTATGTTGAATTGAATGAGCGTGATTCAGATTTGGTAATTTTGTCTCTGTTTCAAAATTAAACAAGTGATCTCGGGAGCAAATTTATTTGAAAATGAATAATTACGAAATCATATCCCATATTTTTTTTATAGTTTTAAAAGTAAATATATTAAATATACTTCTGATGAAAAAAAAATAGACGTTAATATATTAGCGAAAAATATGAAGGGAGAATTTTGCACTAACCGTTTCCACGCAAATTAAAATAAAATGAGCAATATCGTCACAAAATTCCATGAATGAACAACTTGAACAAAAAATATATATTTTGGTTAGTTTAACTATTCAATCAAATATAGTAAAAGGTGATTATGTATCCAAAATCGTATATATCGCTACATAGGGAACTCGGAACGTATGTGGGCCTATGAGTTGCACATAGAAAGGAATTTCAACTTTTATTTTGCTAATACGGCACCTAATTTGTGTGAAGCTAATTCATGGTTCATACCTTTTGAAGAGAAAAATGATGACGGAGATGACTTGAATGGCGGCCAAAAAACCTGTCTCTGACATCGTAACCCCTCCACAAACATTAAATGTTAGATGGAGAGCAGCCTTTGGTCCGGGACTGGGACGGTTCAGTGTATCGGCGATGTCCCGGAGCTGTTTGGCAATCTGGTGGCACGTGCTATCCATGATTACAGGTAATCACTATGGTCTCTAACACAGATCCCAATGGCGTTCCAACGACACGTTAGGGATATTGACATGAGAAAAATACTCAATATTACGGAAAATACAATTTTTTGTATCAATTAACACGATCACAACCTATGAAGTATGAAATACAAAGTGTTAAAGCTTTACTAAAATTCCTGCTAGGGGAAAGCTTTTTATTTGGAGGGAGCGCATAAAGAGTTTGAGAATGGCGCCAGAACGTCTTGTCGCCGACGTTTGGGCTGGAAACAGCGAAGGTGCCAGCGGGGAGCAGCAACACTTAGATCTGGATTCAAATTTGATTTCGTCGATAATTCGGCTGTGTCTGGGGATGTTAAAGCAAGCAATGCTATGCCATGTCTTAGCACATATTACCGCCTAACGAAAGCGCTGCATTCCGGGCTCGTTTGGCGGGTTCGTCCAGTGATTGGTTCCAACCCGGTGAGCCCCTACCGGGACCAAGAGAATAATACGAGAATCGTTATAGCGAAACACTGAAGAGAATGATAGACTGTTCTCCGACAGTGTTATCAACACAGTCTACGGCGCCAAGCACACAAATTACCAAGGTCGAAGGCTTTCCACATTATCGAAAAGGACAATTACTTTGTAGCCTATGGATGAAGATCGCAGGGCGATCTGGTTTAATCGCTGTGGATAATGGAAAGTGATCATTATTAACTCTTTTATTTCTCTACCTGTGTGACAATAATCAATAACGTTCCTATATAAATATACAGCTAGTCACGAAGAAACTCAGCCAACTGTACATTCTGAAGGTATGAGACCCTTACAGCGAACGTTCTGTGATCTATTGTGAGAAGCTGTTGATTAGCTTCTGATATTGTCCATATAGCTCACTGGATGAACTCTGAAACGATATAATGGTTGATTAAGGCATCCATTCTTGCAATCTCACATTTGTTTCCATTTGTAGCAGTAACACTAGAATATATTTGCAAAAAATTTATCGCCCATGTCGAAGTTGTATAACATGACAGGACACTGCTAAATAAGAAAACAAACAAATATTACATAATGAAAATATTTGATAAAAAATTCTTTGCATTTTATATACTTCTACATTTTATTGTTATTATACATTTATTTGTCGGTCAATAGCTCGTTCAGAGCTAATGTTTTCTGGTTTGTATATTATACCGACGCTAAATAAAGTTTCTTACTCTCTCTCTTACTCTTACTGCTATAATTAAAATCTTGCAAAACAGCCAAACAAATTTCTCAAAAATTAGAAAATCTGTTTACTTCAATTCTCCATATAGGCATTTAAAAAATAAGAGCATTATGCACTGTTGATGGTAAAAACCCCTAAACTGTTCAAATTGAATTGTGTTCAAGAAAGTCCTAATGTTCAGTCACAGAAAGGGTTGCAAGGTCATGCCAGGCTAGTCCATACCCAAGTTTATATGCAAATATTTTTTTTTTCAAAACTGAAGAAAAGAACTGGGAAACCCTGGAGGAATCAAGACACTGGGCTTGTAAATTCCGGTCACCTGTAGAATTCATATCTTAATTATTATGCAAATACTCAGTACCTGTACCCAGACAAAAGTTTCAGACAGTCCAGTTTGTCAGAGGCAACCTGCCACTCATTTACATTTCAAAGACATGTTTCCTGAACAGACTGCAGTCACTCCACTTGCTTTGGATTACAGATGACGTGATCTGACATGTCTGGCCAGTATAATGAATATTTAACCCCAAAATAATTTTGGAGAAGTCAAACACACAAATTTTCAAAATATTTTCCATTATACTGTAAATGCTAAATGATTTGGTTAGCTAATTTTTTTAAAAATGTTTTCCTTTCCTATATGGGAAGCATTTCTTGGAAATATGTTTCAATATTGCTCTACACATGAAAGCTCGAGGTCGTACCTCTGTTATATTTTACCATATTTTGAGTGCCTAAATTGATGTCATTGCAAAGGCCTTAATCGATTTTTTCACCCCCTCAACATGATGGTCATAACTGTTCTATAGTCAGGTCTCGAATGAATGCAGACAGGTCTTCAAGTAAGTAAAGTCAAGCTAGAGAGATTCGACCACAGATTTGTATCGTGTGTAAAGAGACAAACTTGTCACTCTTCTGACGTTCGTAATTGGCCTTCAACGTCTGATTTTAGAAACCTCGAATTTGATAAACCCCGAATGTTGGCGCTGGCAAACTTAACCCGTACATTTTTTCTTAAAAGAACATGTACAAAAAATACCGAGTGATTAACAGTAATAAAAAACGAATTCTGTTCTTGCCGTTAGTGGTCCTCATGGATAGTATCAGTCGTATCAAAATTTCTTTAATCTCATTTCGATACGGTCTCTCTTTATTGTTGTTATACAATTATAGGGTCTTACTGGCGTCATTGAAAATCATAGTGTCTTAATGACGTCATGAGAATCCTAGTGTTTTATTGGCGTCATTGAGAATCATAGTGTCTTACTGACGTCATTGAGAATCATAGTGTCTTACTGGCGTCATTGCAAATCATTGTCTTACTGGCGTCATCGAGAATCATAGTGTCTTAATGGCGTCATTGAGAATCATGGGCCTTAATGGCGGCATTGAGAATCATAGTGTCTTACTGGCGTCATTGAGAATCATAGTGTCTTACTGGCGTCATTGAGAATCATAGTGTCTTTCTGGGGTCATTGGAAATCATTGTATCTTTCTGGCGGCATTGAGAATTTTAGTGTCTTACTGCCGTCATTGAGAATCATAGTGTCTTAATGGCGTCATTGAGAATCATAGTGTCTTATTGGCGTCATTGAGAATGATAGTGTCTTATTGGCGTAATTGAAAATCATGGCGTCTTACTGGCGGCATTGAGAATCATATTGTCTTACTTAGGTCATTGAAAATCATTTTATCTTTCTGGCGGCATTGAGAATCATAGTGTCTTACTGGCGTCATTGAGAATCATATAGTCTTATTGGCGTCATTGAGAATCATGGGGTCTTACTAGCGGCATTGAGAATCATAGTTTCTTACTGACGGCATTGAAAATCATAGTATCTTACTGACGTCATTGAGAATCATAGTGTCATACTGGTGGCATTGCGAATCATATTGTCTTACTGGCGTCATTGACAATCATAGTATCTTACTGGTGACATTGAGAATAATAGTGTCTTACTGGTGGCATTGAGAATAATAGTGCTTTTCTGGCGTCATTGAGAATCATAGTGTCTTAATGGTGTCATTTTTTTTTTTGAGTTAAGCCCTGGACTAATCACTGGGCATTTATTTGCCATATAGCCACGAATTTATAAAACTTGGTTTTGCCCGAGAACCGTAGTGTCACTGGCGTCAACGAGAATCATAGTGTCTTAGTGGCGTCATTGAGAATCATAGTGTCTTGCTGGCGTCATTGAGAGTCATAGTGCCTTACCTGTGTCAATGAAAACTGTTAATGGGGGCTTCCATGTCAATACAGAAATGAAAAAAAAAACACATTCAAGAAATCTGTGCGACATACATTGTACAAAGACGTAGCACAGATGGAATTTGTCGAGGATTTCTCCTGGGCTAGACTATTGAATGCATTGCTACATTATCATCATTAGTGTTCAATACACTGTTCAGCGGTATATAACCAGCAACCAGGTATAGACGTCAAATCTGACATCCAAGAGGCGCCGTCATCTATTACGAACCTCGGCGTCAGTAATTGAATGGCATTGTTGCTGATATCACCAAAATTCCAAACATTAGTGAAATAATAATACAAAACTACAACCAACTAATAATATTTAATAGATTGTTTTTTCAACACACAATAATCCCCATGTTGTCCAAATGAACACTCACAATCGAATAGTGATTTGCAGTTATATTACCATTTATATCTGGTTAGGTTTCCGGTGCAGCAAAATGTTACACGACAAAGGTCTCTCGATCATTCATGTGGAATTTTGTGGAGGACTGCACATTTGATGACAAGTATATTGAAAATATGACGATAATACATGATACGTTATACTAATTCTGGAACTTTATTTTAAATTTAACAAACCATAAAACTACCCTTTTAAGCATCTGGTCATATATTACACTATGAAATCTTTTGAAATACGTTTTATTATCGAAGATTAACATTTGAACGATACTCGAATGAAAATACCTACATGCACTTTCAATTCATACATTGCACGATAAAATCCATCAACCACAAGGCGTCCATCGGTATACAACAAAACATGTCAGACGATCAGCTGGACACCAGCGCCAAATACACGACGGAATCGTTTACATAACATTTAGACTAACTCTCTTTAATTTCTGGGAATATACCCTTAGACCGGACAGCATATAGACGGAGACAAATACCGTGTACTCAGATGCTTTGTGAATTACTTCAACAATATTGTTCTCATTTAGTATGTGTTGTCACGTTTGGAGGATTACGTTAACGGGAACCTAAATACAGTATATCTTATTCCAAGGGGTGTTCTCTCATCGATTATTCCTCGATCTTAATGCCTCTAGTCACGATCATATGTCGGTACCGGGAGTGTTTCCTCAAACTCTAATCCCTTAACATGATTTCTGTATCGACCATTTTTCTCAATCTGTCAGCAGAATGCCCATGCCAGGAAACCTGTCTCGTTATTTAATCGGACTCCACTTTTTCTTGAAGGACTTGAATAATTGTTCAGTAAAATCTACCGCAACACTTTACTACATTCACGTGAATAAGTCCCGATGCATTTGCTCGCTACTCTGTTTAGAGCTGTGCAATTTATAAATAACTGAAACATTGGTCAATTGGGCAATGCTCATTGGGCAGTTATTAGCACAATGAGCTCAGCTTCTGCAACAGCAAATTTTGAAAGGAAAGTAATAAAGTTTCGTTTGAAAATATCAGCAATGCGATATACCAAGACAACAACAAAGACGGATAAGAAGACACATAGTCGATCAGGACGTCAATGACAAAGTTTATCAGGACGCCAATAACAAAGCCAAAAAGGACACCAATAACATGGTTCAACGGGTCGTCAATGAGAAAAGTTCAACAGGACCCCAACCAAGTTACGAAGAAGGACAACAGGACGCCAATAACATTTCTAGGCATCAGGCCGACATTCAATATTCCGCCGTCGTCCACAAAACAAGTTCCGCATCACTAATCGAAATACATTTTTTTTATTTTCGTATCAATTTCAAATATACTTGAAATGAAAATTTAATAAAACTCAAGATGGTTTCCTGCAAGAGAAGCGGTCAACAATTTCAAAGATGACATCAAGACATCATGAAGGTTTTTACATATACAATGCTTATCACTGACCAGTAATATTTATCCAAATTAATTTCCAATTCGTTCACTAGGAAATGATGATCTCAGTCATGGCTTTGAATATGTCAGTTCATTCGAAAACCATGAATATGTAAAACACACGATGTTCACACGGACCCTAGTCACTGGTCAAACAGAGTTAGACACGATTTACGAAACCTAACACCAGAGATCTCATATTATACGATTATATTTTGCCGTCAGTGTACGATATTTGTCACAGAATTACTTTGAATGGAAATTTTGTATGGTATATCCTTGTTTGACAAGTTATGTGGGGTTGATTGAAAGCGTCATATTTTGCACAGGATCTAGCAAATGCTACCAGGCGAGATTTGTATGCGCCTTATGCCGGTTCTTCTGGTATATTGCTACCCAGAAATGGAGAAATAACTGTCAAACTTTCAATCGTCTCTCTTTTCGTAGAGTCGACGCGAAAGAAAGCCCTTTTCATCCCTGTAAGGTATCGATCCAAATATTAGTGGTTTTCTTCAAATCCAGGGAAGAGGATATATATCTTTCACATCGTCACTAATATCGGAATATCTCCAGTGCGAGGAGATCGTCTATATAGCGCTTTATGAATTTATGAAATTTACTATAATTTTACTAACCGGGTCTCTGTTTGTTTGTTTGTTTGTCCGGATCGTATACGGTACAGTTTTGGTCGAAATATCCTGAAACTTCGTCCAGATGGTATTGGGTCACTGTGAGTAGCCCAATATTTACAAATATGGCCCCTGACACCCACTTAGGGTCAGTCTTCTTTTTTTCTGTCAGAAGGCCATGAAACTTCGCAGGATATCTAGAACGCTGGGAAAGTGATCTAGGCTATGTCCGGGAATCCCCGTATTCCATAGTCTGAATATGAGATGCCGAGAGAAGCTTTTCTGCGGAGTCATATGGTTGACTTTCAGACGTAAGACGTCGACAACTACCACATCTCATATATCTCTCCAATTCAGAACTATATGCGAGCTTATTTGTCACCATCAAAGGATCACAATCTTGGCAGAAAAGTCATGGTGCTTTTCAGAAAACCTGCTCGTTCAATGGGGTGACTTAAAAAAAGGGATATAACGCCCAATTGAGGACCGGGAACATTTTTTAAGCGGAAGACCGTGAAATTTAGACAGAATAGCTTTGGGATCGGATCGATTGAATCAACTCCGAAGAAAAATTGAGAGCATCCAACGTCCACGAGGGGCTGGAAACATAAAATGAGCAATAGCATCACATGTAGTAAGCCTATCTGTCGTCTTGAAAGGGGTCTCTTACATTCGTTCAGAGGAGATGAGGGGGACGGGTAGATTAGCTGTGTGTGTGGGGGGGGGGAGAGTTCTGTAAATTATGTAAGTGAAGTTATATGAAGTTTGAAGCAAACTGCTGATATTTATCACTATTCTTAATTCCGGTCACGTGACCTTTGGGGCATGTATTCCACCGCGGTGATGCGGTCTGGCGGTGATGTGGTCGTGAGAAAAAGCCTCCGCGGACAGAAAGTAGTCTCAAATACGCGGGGAGACGGGCGAAATTCTCCGGCAATCTCCGGGATATTTTGAGGGCGAGAGGGCCCCTAGTGAACCGATTGGGTCGAGTGAGGTGTCAAAGCGAAGCGCTCCTCCAGGGCGATCAAGTCATGTGTATGTAAAATTAGGATTTGTCCCGAAAATATAAAAAGCGGAACACGGACTTTACCCCTAAAATAGGGTCTGATTCGCACATTTGCATCTATACGGGAAAATGCCTGTATGGGGTATAGGGGTGGTCATTTTTGTGTGGATTTTACCATAGGTTGTGGGGTCTTGTTTTCTTCGTCTCACAACGTGAAACACGATGGGAAGGGTCTCGGGGCTTGGTGAAATCTTTCGAAAAGTTTCACGGAGGTCTGGATAGGCCCATAGGCCTACTGACTCAGTGGATAGGTCCATACTGGGCAATTCACACATGTTCATTGCGGTATGGGTTGTGGGGTCTTGTTTTTCTCGTCTCGAGCTGTAGAACACGATGGGAGGGGTCTCGGAGCTAGGCGGTGAAATTGTTTGAAAAGTCCAGGTACCGGGTAGGCCTGGATATAGGCCCATACTGGCTCAGTGGACAATATGAGTCTTTATGTGCGTTTGGGGTAGAGAGGGACCATCCTTGGTCCGAATGCGTCGTGTGGGGTGTCATTTTGTAGCTCTCGGTGCGTAGACCATGATTTTAGGCATGTCCACGTCATATGTGACGTCATTGGTGACGTCATCAGTAGAGGTCGTAGCGAAAGCGGGCATTTTGGCGGGTGTAGATGAAGGTGTTTGGGGTAGAAATGGACCATCCGTGGTCCGAATGCGTCGTGTGGGGTGTCATCTTGTAGCCCTCGGGGTGTAGACTACGACTTGAGGGATACCCACGTCATCTGTAACGTCATCGGTGACGTCATCAGTAGGAGTAGTAGCCAAAGTAGGCATTTTGGGTGTGAAGGAAGGTATTTGTGGGTCGAGAGGGACCATCCGTGGTCCGAATGCGTCGTGTGGGGTGTCAAAGTGAAGCTCTCGGTGTGTAGACCACGTTCTGAGGCATGCACACGTCATTGGTGACGTCATCAGTGGAAGTATTAGCGAAAGCAGGCATTTTAGGGGTGTGAAAGAAGGTGTTTGAGGTAGAGAGGGACCATCCTTGATCCGAATGCGTCGTGTGGGGTGTCATTTTGTAGCTCTCGGTATGTAGATCACCATTTGAGGCATGTCCACGTCATCTGTGATGTCATTGATGACGTCATCCGAAGAAGAATTAGCGAAAGCGGGCATTTTGGGGTGTGTAGGAAAGCGTTTGGGATAGAGATGGACCATCCGTGGTCCGAATGCGTCGTATGAGGTGTCACCTTGTAGCAACGCCCGACAACGCCAAGCTTACCGCTTCAACGCCCTGGTGAATTAGCCCAAAAGCTCTGATTTTCATGAAATTGTCACTAACTCATCGAAATGCACTGACGCTCGTCAACGTCCGTAGTTACGCCTTAACGCCCTAGCATAACGCCTTCACGCCATGATGTAGACAGATGAGAGAAAAACAACAACAACAACAAGAATGACAGGTCAATCATTTTATTATCCCCTCCAGTACATCATACCCAAGCTGGGGGAGCCGCGTTGGGAATGTTTACAATTCAAGAAAACTTCTCCGATCACAGGCCGCCATTTGGCGCTGCATCTGTCATATTCTCGGCTGCTCTTGTCCAATCAGAAGCCGTCCTTTCAGAAAGTTCCATCTTTGCTCGGTGTGACCTAATCGTCGTCGGGCAGTTCAGGGTATTGTTCTGGCAGCATGTCCTGAAACAGTTGTTTGCGCGTTCTGATCGCATTTTCCAGGGCCTCGGCGGGTGGTAGCCCCATATCCTCTTCCAAGTGACGCTAGGTCTTCATGATGGACCTGTGCGTGGGGTCGCTTTTCGTTTCAAGCGGCAGCAGGCTATACCGTTTAAAGATTGCCATGGCTGTTTTCCTGATGCAGGGCCGCATTTCGGTGTACGCCTGTTGTAAGTTATCCTGTCTGCCGTCTTCGATTACCGCAGCATAACTATGAATAGCTTCATGCACTATACCATCCCAGAAGGTAGGTTCTGCCTCACTTTCCTGGGATGTAGGCTGGCTATCGGAGGTCAAGCTCTCCGTATCACTAGATAGACTCTCAGCAATCTCTGTTTCGGTATCAGTCGATGTAATCTCATCAGTCTCTGTATCGGCTTCTGGTGCCTCGGAGGCATCAATCCCATGTATATTTTTCTCGTGTCGCATCATATCGTAATGTCTGGTGAAGGTGCGTTCACACTTAGAGCAAGTATAATCCATGTTGACGGTTGAACGTCGACTCCGCGTGTTTTGGGAATACAGTTGCTTTTATAGACAGTAACGCCCGTCAAGTCTTAGCTTAACGCCCTGGCGAACTAGCTCAGAAGCTTCCATTTTCATGGAATTGACACTAATTCATCGAAATGCGGTGACACCCGTCGTTACGCCTTAACGCCCGTCTCAACGCCTTAACGTCCAATCTTAACGCCTTAACGCCAGTCTCAACGCCTTAACGTCCTAACTCAACGCGTTATGCATTGTAGATCATCATTGGACGGACATCATTATGTTGGAGGTTGAAGTAGATAATTTCCCGTCTCCGGTTGCGTCTCCATAAAGGTTTGAAATGCCTCATGCAGGGTCAGCAGATTCTGGGCACGGGTAGTTGTGTTGATATCCTTATTGGGTATTATCTGTTTCTTATGCAGCAGAAGACATACGCGAATCACCCATTGGATGTCATCTATGACCGTGATAAGGTGACAACGCATGCGCTGGTGCTGATCGGTGGATCCACCTTGAGCTGTATCAATAATAGCATCGACATTGGCTCGACGTAACGCCTCGGCTAGAATATCCTCGTTGTCGGGTTCAAGCAAGTTGGACTTTGCAGTGCTCATGGTAAAATCAGGGGACTGATGCCATGTGGTCTATTTATAGTGGGACGCTTTTGGTCCTAATGATACGTTCAAACAAATGTTTCTTTTGTGCTATTGCTCTGACATACGCTGCTTTCCAGTTCATGCCTGAGGTTTTCAACATCGACGCTGTTCTTTCGATTTCCATGTGGACCGGGTCCTTCTCCAGCAATTTCATATGAGTCAGGAGGTCGGCATACTGCTGACGTAAAGCCCGTCGTAGTCCGGGTGCCAATGTGTTACGGGCAAACATTGCGGCTTCCTCTTTCGAATACCCTTTGCGGTGAAACTTGTCTCCTGTGGCCTCCAACGTCTCGCCCATCTCGGCGTCCATACTTTCTTTGAGCAAATCCTTCCATAGCCTCGAGGTCACATTATGTTCATTCCCTTGTACGGGTTTGAGTTGGTCCTTCACGGTTGGGTGATATTCCGGGACTGATGGTATGAAGGGGATCCGCTGTATGGGGGCGGTTTACTGCTGCTCTGCCAGATGTGGACTCGGTGGATGGTGTAGGGGTATATGACGTTGCGGTGATGCATTACAAACGTCTAGTCTGTCATTCATAATCCAGCCGTCGTCCATTAGAGAATATCCGCGTCCATAATCCAAAGACCTATTCCATTTCCATATAACAGTATTAGCACCAAATTCAAAAAGACAAAAGTATACATAAACATAGGCTTGTTTCCTGCAAGAGAGAAGCGGTCAACAGTTTTCAATGATGCCGACAAGACATTATGATGTTCCAAAATATCAAATCCGTATCGCTGATCAGTATTCTTAATCCATAATATTCGTTATAGAGTCGTCATCTAAAAATGAGTCATCAGGTGGGTCGTCAGCCGGCGATCTTCGAGGGTATGGAACAGCCGTACGGATGACTTGTCGCCCCTTGAAACGCCTACATGAAATGGTCGATGTTCTGAGGATAAATTCGACTACCAAACATACGGATTTGTGCTCTGTCGATGAGGTTGGAGAACAACACAAAGTATTGGCAGTTCAAGGCAATATCTCTGGACGCCTTCCCTTGAGGAAAGAGATTCTGAGTCAAATAGATGACGGATAGATTGCGATGATGGGACCCTTTGGTGAATAGGTCGACGATTTTCGAATTGTCCTTGGCCGCACTCATTAGGTCATCGAGCACTACCACGTTGGTCTGCTCGAAAACGAAGTAATAGGAATTCCTGGGACGAAACTTCACATTCTGTAATCGCAGAGTTTCGTACGCGGACTGCCATTGGCTATAACACCATACAACGTGTGTCGGAGCTGGGGTTGCCACACCTTCCTCTAAGAACTTCATCACCCAGGACGTCTTTCCACACCCCGTAGGGTCGCTCACCGTCATCGTATAGGGATGCTCTACTCCACTTGGTGTCTCTTGGCTGTTTTTGCATTGAATTTGTCTGAGCATACTATCGCAACGAGGGAAGGTTCTCTGACAGAAAGTACACGTACACGACATGTTGATCAGTCGACCAATACATATGGACTGATGAGGGATGCGTGTTCTTTCCTATATGTACAGACACTCACCACCACCACCGGGCGTTGGCGCCCGTCAACGCCCGGTGGTGGTGGTGGTGGTAGCTCCCGTGTGGTGGAGCTCGGACCTCTTGAAGCTCAGAGCTCGGAAATGACGCCATCGTAGGCATGCGCACGCATCTTTGGTACACCCTGTACATAAATTGACTCTTTTGACCATTGACAGGCTAAATTGGTTCTTATTGACCTACTTCAGACAGGGGGCGCCACCTGTCTTGTGACGTGACTTCTGGTTCGGGTCACGTGACCTTTGACCCCTGCGCAAGCGATACCGGATATTAACAATGGTGCGCAGGGGTCAAAGGTCACTTCCTGGCACGAGACCAGAACCGGAAGTTACGTCACAAGACAGGTGGCGCCCCCTGTATGAAGTATGTCAATAAGAACCAATTTAGCCTATCAATGGTCAAAAGAGTCAATTTCTGTACAGGGTGCACCAAAGATGCGTGCGCATGCCTACGATGGCGTCACTTCCGAGCTCTAAGCTCCAAGAGGTCCGAGCTCCATCCCACGGGAGCTACCACCACCGCCGGGCGTTGACGGGCGTCAACGGCCGGTGGTGGTTGTGGTGGTGGTAGTGGTGGTAGTGTCTGTACATATAGGAATGAACACGTGTCCCTCATCAGTCCATATGTATTGGTCGACTGATCAACATGTCGTGCACGTGTACGTTCTGTCAGAGAACCTTCTTTCGTCGCGATAGTATGCTCAGACACATTCAATGAAAACACAACCACGAGACACCGTCGAGTCCCGCTATAGGTCCAACAAGTGGAGTAGAGCATCCCTATACGATGACGGTGAGCGGCCCTACGGGGTGTTGAAAGACGTCCTGGGTGATGAAGTTCTTAGAGGAAGGTGTGGCAACTCCAGCTCCGACACATGTTGTATGGTGTTATAGCCAACGGCAGACCGCGAACGAAACTATGCGATTACATAATGTGAAGTTTCGTCCCAGGAATTCCTCACGACATCGACGAACTGTATTACTTCGATTCCGAGCAGACCAACGTGGTAGTGCGCGATGACCTGATGAGTGCGGCCAAGGACAATTCGCAAATCGCCGACCTTTTCACCAAAGGGTCCCAGCATCGCAATCTGTCCGTCATCTATTTGATTCAGAATCTCTTTTCTCGAGGGAAGGCGTCCACAGATATTGCCTTGAACTGCCAATACTTTGTGTGGTTCTCCAGTCCCATCGACAGAGCACAAATCCGTGTGTTTGGTAGTCGAATTTATTCTCAGAACATCGACCATATCATGCAGGCGTTTTAAGGGGCGACAAGTCGTCCGTAAGGCTACCTGTTCGTAGATTTAAAAGTCCATACTCCCGAAGATCGCCGGCTGACGACCCACCTGTTACCCGGCTAGGCATCACCGCAACGCCATATACCCCTACACCATCCACCGAGTGCAAATCTGGCAGAGCAGCAGCAAACCGTTCCCATACAGCGAGTCCCCTATATACCATCAGTCCCGGAAGTACAAGCGTCTGGTCCGTCATTCATAATTCAGCCGTCGTCTATTAGAGAATATCCGCGTCCATAATCCAAAGACCTATTCCATATTCCATATAATTATTAGCACCAAATTCAAAAAGACAATCATAGTATACATAAACATAGGCTTGTTTCCTGCAAGAGAGAAGCGGTCAACAGTTTTCAATGATGCCGGCAAGACAACATCATGATGTTCCAAAAATATCAAATCCGTATCGCGGATCAGTATTCTTAATCCATAATATTCGTTGTAAAGTCGTTATCTAAAGAATGAGGTACACCGAAATGCGGCCCTGTATCAGGAAAACAGCCAAGGCCATCTTTAAACGGTATGGCCTGCTGCCGCTTGAAATGAAAGACGACCCCACGCACAGGCCCATCATGAAAACCAAGCGTCGCTTGGAAGAGGATATGGGCTACCACCCACCGAGGCCCTGGAAAATGCGATCAGAATGCGCAAACAACTGTTTCAGGACATGCTGCCCGAACAATATCCTGAACTGCCCGACGACGATTAGGTCAAACCGAGCAAAGATGGAACTTTCTGAAAGGACGGCTTCTGATTGGACAAGAGCAGCCGAGAATATGATAGATGCAGCGCCAAATGGAGGCCTCTGAACGGACAAGAGTCTTCTTGAATTGTAAACATTCCCAGCGCGGCTCCCCCAGCTTGGGTAAAATGTACTGGAGGGAATTATAAAATGATTGACCTGTCATTCTTGTTGTTGTTTTTCTCTCATCTGTCTACATCATGGCGTGAAGGCGCTATGCTAGAGCGTTACGGTGTAACGACGGGCTTTGACGGGCGTCACTGCATTTTGATAAATTAGTGACAATTTCATGAAAATCAGAGCTTTTGGGCGAATTCACCAGGGCGTTGAAGCGCGTTGGCGTTGGGCGTTGGCGGGCGTTGCTACAAGGTGACACCTCACACGACGCATTCGGACCACGAATGATCCATCTCTACCCCAAACGCTTTCCTACACACCCCAAAATGACCGCTTTCGCTAATATTTCTACTGATGACGTCAATAACGACGTCACAGATGATGTGGACATGCCTCAAATGGTGGTCTACATACCGAGAGCTACAAAATGACACCCCACATGACGCATTCGGACCAAGGATGGTCCCTCTCTACCTCAAATACCTTCATCTACACCCGCCAAAATGCCCGCTTTCGCTACCACCTCTACCGATGACATCACTAATGACGTCACATATGACGTGGACATGCCTCAAATCGTGGTCTACACACCGAGAGCTACAAAATGACACCCCACACGACGCATTCGGACCAAGGATGGTCTCTCTCTACCCCAAACATACCCCCACAAACCCCCAAAATGACCACTTTACTTACTACACCCAACTGCGCATGCGCCGATTGACGCGACTTGCAATAAAAAAGACACCATTCTGACTCTACCCCACGAGAGCTTCACAACGATACCCCACACGGTCCATTTGGACCAATAGTGGTCCATCTTTACCCCAAACGCACCCCCACAATGCATGCTTTCTATACTACGACCAGACTGCGCATGCGCAGAATATTGAAAACGGACGATACATTAGTCCAGTCGGATGCTCCTCCACGAGAGCTTCAAAATATGACCTCATACGATACCATCGGACCACTAGGGGCCCACTTAGACCCCAAAACGTCCACCTGACACTATTTATCCACTACGCATGCGCATAGTGACTTTTTCAAAACAATTCAACCAATCCCTTCGGGTTCTACAGCTCGACACGAGAAAAACACGAGACGGGCGTTAAGGCGTTGAGACGGGCGTTAAGGCGTAACGACGGGCGTCACTGCATTTCGATGAATTGGTGTTAATTCCATGAAAATCAGAGCTTCTGAGCTAATTCACCAGGGCGACCCCACAACCCATACCGCAAATGTCCAGGAGTAAATTTCCCAGTGGGACCCATATTGTCCACTGAGCCAGTATGGGCCTATATACAGGCCTACCCGGTACCTGGACTTTTAAAAAAAAATTCACCCCACAACCCATACCGCAATGAACATGTGTGAATCGCCCAGTATGGACCTATCCACTGAGCTAGTAGGTCTATGGGCCTATCCAGACCTCCGTGAACTTTTCGAAACATTTCACCGCTTAGCTCCGAGACCCTTCCCATCGTCTTTTACGTGGTGAGACGAAGAAAACAAGACCCCACAACCCATAGTAAAATCCACAAAAAAATGACCACCCCTATACCCCATACAGGCATTTTCCCGTATAGATGCAATATTGCGAATCAGGCCCTATTTTAGGGGTAAAGTCCGTGTTTCGCTTTTTATATTTTCGGAACAAATCCTAATTTTACATACACCCACACATGACTTGATCGCCCTGGTGGAGCGCTTCACTTTGACACCTCACTCGCCCCAATCGGTTCACTAGGGGTTCCTCTCGCCCCCAAAATGTCCCGGAGATTGCCGGAGAATTTCGCCCGGCTCCCCGCGTATTTGGGACTACTTTCTGTCCGCGGAGGCTTTTTCCCACGACCGCATCACCGCCAGACCGCATCACAGCGGAGGAATACATGCCCCAAAGGTCACCTGACTGGAAGTGACGTAACCATGGCAACCACTTGACCTGCGCTGTGACCTGCAAAAATTGGAACTCTTCGGAAGTAGTTTTTCCTCGCCAATATGCAAATTTTTGAGGTCAAAGGTCAATATGACTCAATATGCTTGGGGGGGGGGGGGTCAAAAAGGCCGCTTACCAGCTGCAACTCCTATTTTGTACAGCGACAAATGGAGCACATCCACCCCTAGTCAAAAATGAAAATGCTCTGGACTGAATAAACCTAATCTAATTAAGACACAGATATACGAGTTATGCTTATAAACGCTTCACCTTGTGTGCCATAAACACATTTAAGAGAAGGAAAAATGCTCCAAATTTTACATTCACTATTTTTGAAGTACTAAGATCTTTTATTATTCTAAATAAATATGCCATATAAAGAAATACCAAATCGTAGTTTATCATCCCAGGAACAAATGCACATGACCATTAATCGAATTCCCACGATCAGTAACAGTGAAATGTTGCTGAAATTAACCCAGCCTCCCATATGTGATAGAATTTCCAAAAATCTATAAAACTGGACAAAGATGACTTTAGAGTAAAAACTGTCGAATTGACTCCAATTCCCCTAACCCGAGAATTTCAGAAAATTGATAAACTAGTCATGGCTGGTTAAAACGATTAAGAATATCTGTTATATTTGGCACACATACGCGGTTTATTTTGATATATAATGCTGATATATGGTTTACATTTTACGTGATAAATGTCTTGAAGAGGAAGAAATAATATCGTCCAAATTGTCTAATTTTACCTACTTCGTATTCCAGCTACTGTGACATTTTATAATTCACCTACGAAATAGGCCGACTATCATTATAGACCACCACGTAGCCCATTGTCTGGGGTATAACGTACAGTCATTAACTGATTTCTGCCAGGAAGAGTAAAATGTTGCTGAAATTACCCCCGTCTGGCATCATTTATACTAGAATATCGGAAAACTACATGGCTCTGGTTCTGGAGAATATCTCTGATACTGAGCAATGACGTACAATGTCTGTACATGAAGCTGTTATACTGTTCATCATGTAGATTATTTTATATATATATATATCTCGATTTACTGTGATCTTTGATGATTGCTGGTAAAATATACTTATTGGACAGCACCATAATAAGAAAGAATAATTTCTGAATATAATGAATATGTATTGCCACTAACTGATACCCGACACGAATCTGACTGGAAAATGCTGAACTGACAATCCACAACAGAAACCTCGATTCTCTTCATATTAGAAATCTAGAAATTGATAAAACTGACTGTGTGCAGGGCAACAAGGTGCAGGAATGGTTATTATTGTCTCGCATGCTATTTACCAGATGTGCTACTTCGCAAATAATTTCTAAAATCAGTGATATTAAGAAAGGGGTGTGCTACTTTGAAGATAATTTCTAGGATTACTGCTAGTTAGCACTTTGACTTGCCTGTTCCCAAAGGAAATATGTTGTATAATTAGCACAAATGCTAAATATTGAATATTTTTTCTAAATTGCAGCCAGAAGAAATATTCAATATTTATGATAACTCGCAAACGCAAATTGTCGGACTGCCTCTCCCGAAAGAAAATATATTGTATAATTAGCACAAATGCTACATATTGAATATTTCTTCTAAATTGCGGCCATGATAAATATTGAATATTTCTTCTAAATCGCAGCTCCAAATTGTCCGACTGCCTCTCCTTAAAGAAAATATATTGTATAATTAGCACAAATGCTACATATTTTCAAACTTGCATGGGCTGGTGAATAAGGAGGTTTAAGGCAGTCCCAAGTACACATTCTTTGCTGGTTTGTGCAACTCTTCTGACAATAACAGGGATTATTCTATCGTTCTTCCTGGTTAAACAACGCGCATGCGCTGGTATATAAGGATTTTTAAGACAGTCGCAAGTACATTTTCATTTGTGGTCTGTGCAACTCCACTCAGACAATAACAGATTATTCTATCGTTCTTCCTGGTTAAACAACGCGCATGTGCTGGTATATAGGCTGTTTAAGACAGTCCCAGGTAAAGCTTGATTGGTGCCTACAGAACGGGCAATATAAAGGCAACCCTACTGATGCAGACAGCTGACATGTATCAGACTTACTGGCACAACAAACCAATCATTCAACGATGACCTTAGGTGTTTCGAAGACAATCGGTCCCTTTCAATGTAATTTCGAAAGAAACAAAGCGCCAAAAAACAACATCTTCCTTTGGTCCTTGATTGCAACAATCAAATTATATTCTAATTAGATGATATTATAAAGGTGCTAAATATTGAATATGTTCTCTTCTCTCCGAAAAGACTCTTGTGGATATTTAACTGCAAATCTCTTCTATTTAACATATATTATAAAAGTGGTAAATATTGAATATATTGTCTTTTCCCAGACGCCAGCTACATATTGAAGTGCGAAACTTTTCTAATTAAGTGATATTATAAAGGCGCTAAATATTGAATATATTGTCTCTCTCGGACGCCAGCTAGATATTTAACTGCGAATCTCTTATAATTAGATGATATTATCAAAGTACTAAATGTTCAATATATTGTCTGTTCTCAGACGCCAGCTTCATATCTAAGTGCGAATCTATTCTAATTAGATAATATTATAAGGGTGCTAAATATTGAATATATTGTCTTTCTCGGACGCCAGCTAGATATTTAACTGCGAATCTCTCTGACACGGTGTTACAGATATTTTAATGCGAATATCTTCTAATTAGACTAGATTATAAAAGTGCTAAATATTGAATATATTGTCTTCTCTCCGAAAAGGCTCTTGTGGATATTTAACTGCGAATGTCTTCTAAATAGTATGGATTATAAAAGTGCTAAATTTTGAATATAATATCTCTTCGCAGACGCCAGTGCGAATCTTTGTTATTATATGATATTATAAAGATGCTAAATATTGAATATATTGTCTTTCTTCAAACCCCAGATAGATATTTAACTGCGAATCTCTTCTAATTAGATGATATTATCAAAGTGCTAAATATTCAATATATTGTCTGTTCTCAAACGTCACATACATATTTAAATGCGAATATATTCTAATTAGATGATATTATAAAGGTGAATATATTGTCTTTCTTGGACGCCAGCTAGATATTTAACTGCGAATCTCTCTGACACGGTGTTACAGATATTTTAATGCGAATATCTTCTAATTAGACTAGATTATAAAAGTGCTAAATATTGAATATATTGTCTTCTCTCCGAAAAGGCTCTTGTGGATATTTAACTGCGAATCTCTTCTAATTAGTATGGATTATAAAAGTGCTAAATTCTGAATATAAC